>OX344726.1:14364656-14594188 GCA_947034835.1 Ballota nigra
AATTCCCTTTTCATTTTCACTCACATATTATTATTGGTACACACCAATAATTCCAACAGAGCGCCTCGAAAATTTCGTCAACGTCGCTGAGTGTTGGAGGAGAAGAAAACAAAAATCTGGTTTTTGAATAAAAAAGGAACCTAATCTTTATTCTTAAAAAAAGTCGGTGGTATAGGTATTGCAAACAGAAACAATAAGTTGGTGAGAATTGTGGAGAGATGAAGTAACGGGTCAGACGTTTTACTGGGTGCGTGAGGCTTAGCTGCACTGCTACCAAATAAATTACAAGGAGGAACTTAGTTTATTTCATCCACTTTTCACCTCTTTTCACACCTACCAAAGGACCCTTAATTTAACATGGTCAATGTACTACTCTCTTTCTCATCTCACATCTTGGACGAGTATCTCAGGGTGGAAGGGGACCACACTCTTTTACTCTTTCCTTTTAACTGATGCAGCATTTCTCTCTTTTTTTTATCAATGTAGTGTGGACGGCTGGTTTGACAATTCTAAAAAAGGTGGGGCCAGGCCAATTATAACACAGTAATTTGAGGAGCCACATGGACTTGAGTTATTTTAACTTGAAAACTTACTGAACTTTTTTGTAAAGTCACTCGATTGAGTCACCTACAGCGGCAATTTGGGTCCCGACCGCCCAATATTTGGGCCCGGCTGGGCTAAAAAAATAGAGGTCCAGCCCGACGGGTTAAATGGACTGGGCTGCTCAACGGGCCACGGGCGACCCGCTTGGTCGGTTAATGTTTTTTTTTAAGACCAAAATTATTGTTGTTACTTGTCATGAACTAAAGTAGATTAATATATAAAATATATGTGAATTGTAAAAGTATAATGAATTATGTTCTATAGTACTTTCTCTATTCACCACCTTTTTACATACTTTTCTTTTGGGTTGTCCACCAGTTTTTTTTTACTCATTCTGTTTTTTTAAATAAATCATAAATATATAATAGCAAAATGATTTCTATACATAGTTTTGAGCGGGAGTCGTCGCTGGCCTTCGATCTGTTTTTCATATTTTCATCCTGGCCGTCCATTCATGTTTTGCATATCATTATGGTAGGTTTGACATTATTTTTTCTTCTGATTTCCTTAGAGTCCGCGGCCGTTTCTGGTCACTTTCTGGCTATATATACTTTTTTTTTTTGTTTGCATCATTGTTGGTATTGATTTTTTTATTATTGACGTTCGTTGGGCATTCATACCTTTTTCCTTTAGTTTTTTTTATGCCTTTTTTTTTAATATTCGGATGATATAGGTTGGATTGGTTTTTCAATCTTTAATGTGTGTATAGTTGTGTTTGTATCAGTCTATTTGCCGGTGAAATTCTTTCTATCTTCAGCGTGCGGGGGAGGCGAAATGTTTTGTTTGCCGGTCTTCTCTGTCTTGGATGTGCATAGGAGCCGGGAAGTATGAATTATTGGTGATGATTATCACATTTGTGTTCGCAGTGTTCTCTATTTTAGATGTGCATGGGATCCGGACCTTACGAAATGTATATTGTTGATAGTCTTGATCGAATTGTTTGGTTGTAATGTTAAAATATGTATGTATCTATGTATTTATTCAAATTATGATGTAACAAATCATGGATGATCCGGTTGATTCCTTTGTAATTCATATATTTTATTTCCAATATATATTTTATGTTTCATAAAAAAATATTAGTTGTTATTTTATTCCGAATATCTTGGTCAGTTTAACAAAATTCCTGGAATATTCCTATTTTAAAAGAACTTAATAAATGTAATATATAAAGTTATCTCTATAGTATTAATGTTATGATGCGGTCAAAATTAAGGTTAGCGACTGCAATGCCGCCTAAGTTCGATCCATCGCAGGTCGTGGACGTCTTCGTCCGAGTTACCGGCGGAGAAGTCGGTGAGCGAGTTCGCTCTCTCCTAAGATCGGTCCGCTAGGTCTTTCTCCCAAGAAGATCGGTGAAGATATCGCCAAGGAAACAACTAAGGATTTGCAGCAGGAGATCAGTGATGGAGATGTAGAAATCCCTCAAGATTAAGCTGAACGCTAAGGTTGGGATTTTATTTTGGAATATATTGCATAATTTTTGTTATGTGTTTTAATTATGAGATTTTGTGGATAACACTTGTGGGTTTTTTTTTTTTCACTTTTTCTTTAGATTCGAGATGACTACACTTATTTAATTTCCTGGAACATTATCTTAATCCATTTTTATTCCGAGTATTTGTACTTACTCAATTATTAATTTATAGAAAGGATCGTAACTTTTATGTGTAAATAATGCTGTCAGATCCTAAATTTTGTTGTATTTAAAAAAAGAAAAGAATTAGATATGATATAACAAATTATTCCTATTTCATTGATGTGACGTATAAAAAATTTTGTATTTTAAAAAAATCTGTTAAATATGATATAACAAATTATTCCTATTTGTTAATGGACATAGTATATACGATATTAGTGTAATTAGTGTTGGCTCTATTATTAATTTATAGAAAGGATCGTAACTTTTTGTGTAAATAATACCTGTCATTTCCTAAATTTTGTTGTATTTGAAAAAAATCTATTAGATATGATATAACAAATTATTCCTATTTCATTCGTTGTAGTTAATTTATACAAAAATCATAACATTTTTCATTTACAAAATTTGTTATTTCCTAATTTTTTTTAAAAAATAATTTATTAGATATAATATAATTGTTACATTGTTACGTCAATTGTATTTTGTGAATTAAATTTTGGTCAATTGTATTTTGTGAATTAAAGTTTAGCCGTTTATTTGTATTTCTTTTAATTAAAAAAAAACTAAGTTAGTGGAGAAAATTGAGGTATTAGTGGAGTAATTGGTGGAGAAATTGAGGCATGTATATAATGAGTATAGGTAATTAAAAACAATTTATTAGATATAATATAATTGTTACGTCAATTGTATTTTGTGAATTAAATTTTGGCCAACTGTATTTTGTGAATTAAATTTTGGCCGTCTATTTGTATTTCTTTTAACTATATAAGTTAGTGGAGAAAATTGAGGTATTAGTGGAGTAATTGATTATGAAATTGAGGCATGTATACAACGAGTATAGGTAATTATGTGTGCTTGCGTTACTAGGTTGTTGATAGGCGAACAGCAGGGATACAAGATTAGAGATAAAAATACTAAAATAATAAGACTAAGAAATCAAATTCCTTCTCTCCCTAAATAAATTCACATAATTGAATTCTGACTACGAGGATCACGGATACATACGAAGAATCCAACCAGACTTGATTCATTCCGCTGCAAATTACGAGGTTGGTCGTTCCAACTCCCTATTTTTTATTATTGAAATCCAACAATAGGTCATGATAAGTTTATTATAAAATAATTTTAAAATATCATTAATTTTACTAGGAGTATCATTAGTTTGAGTTCAATAAAATTTACAACAATTACAATATAATACCCCTAACCCAAATTAATAATAATACTTTAAAACTGTTTAATGATAAATTTATTATTAACTATTTTTATATAATACTTTTTTTTAAGTAGCAATTCTCCCGTGCGATGCACGGTCTGATTATTATATAAAATTTTAATGAGTAAGATAAAATATTATATGAATTTTTAAATTACATCTATTTTGGCTATTTACATAATGATCTCAGTAAATTTATTTATTAATAGTTTCATTAATATATGTGAGTGTCTTTCAATTATTTAATTAAACGATACTCCCTCCGACCCCAAATCCCATTCTCTTTTTAGAAATTACTATTTTATCATCCTCATAAATAATTACTTTATTTATAAAAAAAAAAATAAACTTGTGCCAATTCCAATGTGAATATATTTGGGAGATGGAGTGAATATATTATTTTTAGTTATACACTAAATCATGACTAATACAAAAATTACAGAAGGATATTAAAAATCTGTAAAACTTATACAATATAATAAACATTTAAATTCAACTCATATACTTAAAAAAAAATACTTAAAAACTAATGAAATTCATATTTTGATATTTTAGATTTATTATATTTGAATGTCAAAATAAAGGTTGAAAAATAGAACTCTTTTCTATATATAATGCGTTAAATTTGAAACAAAAAAATTATTATATTTAAAATAGTGATTAATAAATAAAAATAAGAGAAAAAAGTTTTGATCAAATAAATCACTAAATTTGAACTTCATTTTCTCATTTACTTCTCTGTATATGAATATTAATAATATTAAATGATTAAGAAACATCTTACTTTTATTTGAGAAGGAGAGGGGTAGGGTAGGGTAGGGTAGGGGAGGGGAGGGGGAGGGAGGAAGAGAGAGAGAGAGAGTAAAAAATTAAAAAATAAGAGAGATATTGTTCATATAAAAAAGTGTGCACTACATGCAAAAAGTATTTTAGGTCTACTATACTAAAATTTAGACGGGAACTTGTTAAAAAAGCAACTATTGTGTTTTTATATATATATAAATGATTTATTTGAATGTTATTTACATATTTTTTAATTAAAAGGTCTAGAAATACCAGACTTTAGAAAGAACAAAATATTTAAAGAAAGCCCAAAAATCGTAGGCAATTGGCCCCGTTACAGAATATTTTTTTTTTGAAAAATTCATAGCCATAATGATAAATTTCGTAGACAATTTTTTTTTATTTTTTATAATACTTTAAGTAAAAGAGATAATGATTTAAATGAAATGCAATAGTCCCTTTAATAGAAAATATTATAATTTTTCAATTATAGTACTTGTAAATTTTTAATTTAATAAGTTTTAATTAAGTGTCTGATTTAAAAAAAAAAAAAAAAAGTAAGCCTTTAAGTGAAATGAAAGTTAAATTTAAACCATGGAATGTATAATCACTTACGGAGCTACAAGTTGGCTCACCAGATAATTCTTTTGTTATGTTTATTACACTAAAAATGGAATCATTTCATTTTATGTTGTATATTCTGTAGTTATATCAGTTCCTCCTAATTTTCTAATCCTGGCCCCAGCAGCATTGTTTCTATTAGCACTTGTGAGGGGAAAATTGCAGAGCTCCACGTTTGTTAAATCTCAATTTATTTCCGCGGCCCCACCATTAAAATTCAAAATCCTGATCCCATAATATACACATCTTCGCCATAAAGAGCTGGTGATTCGACCGGTGTTTTAATCCCGGAAAGTGGAGAGGGAAAATCTTGTCTCGAGAGATATGGCGCCTCATTTCATATGTATTTTTAAGTACACATCAGTCATAACTGTATAGCTAGTTGCTATTCAAAAGATTTAAGAAACATTGAAAAAATACATATATATTCTTATTAGATATAGTTCATTAAATCCAGATTCTATAAAATTTAAAACTGGATCAACACAACTAACGTGGGTATTATAATGAAGAGAAGGTTGACTAAATTTTTGAAGCATTTTGTAACATCTAAAAGTCCATCACGCCACCGGCCGGTATCGTAGAGTTTCCGTTGAACCATTCATCAAAAACCCGGGAAACTGCAGATGAAGGTAACCTCTCTATGGCTGCATGCTTCATATATACATATATATGTGTGTGTGCGCGCGCGCTCTAACCAGGCACAAGATTTTACAGAGTTTTAGCATTCTCATGAAATATATCATTAATTATTGCATATGAATGGATATATTATAGGGTAATAATGATGTTAATGAGAATAAAGAATAATATATGATGGTGTTAATGAAAGTGAAACTCATGTGATGTGATTGATTGCAGGGGATGGATGATGAGAGTCTGCTTATTTCATCTGAAGAAGAGAGTGATTTGAAGAGCAGAGTTGTCGAAGAATCGAAAAAAATATGGAAAGTGGCATTGCCAAGTGTTATTTCAAGAATCTCTTCATTCGGAACCATCGTTGTAACGCAATCGTTCATCGGACATATAAGCTCAGTCGATCTCGCAGGATTCGCGCTCGTTCAGGCCCTTATCCTGCGCTTCATAATCGGAATTTTGGTAATTTGTAATGTTATAGCATCATTTAATAATGAGATTCAAGATTCCAAATCGTTTGATACTCTTACAATTTAAACAGCTTGGAATGTCGAGCGCAACAGAAACTCTGTGTGGGCAAGCATTCGGAGCAAAACAGTATCATATGATGGGAATTTACCTCCAAAGATCATGGATCATTGATCTCATCACACTTACAGTCCTACTTCCTGCTTTGATCTTCGCGGCACCAATGTTTAAGCTGCTGGGACAGCAAGAAGCGATTGCTGAATCTGCAGGATATATAGCTCTGTGGTTCATTCTGTATCTCTACAGCTCTATATTTTCGTTGACAATACAAATGTATCTTCAAGCACAGCAGAAGAACATGGTTATTGCGTGGCTGTCAGCTACGCAATTCGTGATCAACATCCCGTTGTCTTGGCTTTTCGTCTTTGTTCTCAATTGGGGTGTCGCGGGTGCAATGGCCGCGCTTTGCATATCTTCGTGGTTCGTAGTGATTGGAGAGTTTGTCTACGTTTTTGGGGGGTGGTGCCCCGAGTCGTGGAGAGGATTCTCTATGGCTGCATTTAAGGACATTCTTCCTGTTTTGAAGCTTTCCATATCCTCTGGCATCATGCTTTGGTAATATTGTCTTGTTGTTATAATTACTATTTATGTCCAACCACTATAGTATTTATTTGATGGTAACAATGAACTATCGGTATTGTTTCTTGTATCATTTTGTTAGAACTTATCATTATATCTTCTTTTAATCAATTTGGATGTAAAATCTTGATTCCATATATTGAAAATTGTGCTTGTTTTAATATTTTTGTAGCTTGGAGCTGTGGTACTTTGCGATTTTGGTGTTACTAGCAGGATACATGAAGAATGCTGAGGTTTCCATATCTGCATTCTCAATATGGTAAGCAATTTTCAATCTCTATAGGTATTATAATAGAACAGTTAATATTGTTTCAATATTCACAATGGTTACTTGGTGAAACTGGTTTATGTAAGAGTTTGTTTGATCTGTATGTTCCTCGTTCAGAGTCGAGATGCTACATCGTTTACTGATTGAATTTTATTGAGTTTTCATCCTTAATATATTATCTTGGTTTTTCATGATCAACCTCGGCATCTTTGGCGCTGCAATGTATGTATTTCCAAACACGTCTTTAACTTTCTGTAAATATATATTCAGTGTGTTTTTCTCTCCAAAATTTAAACAGAGTTAGAGTGGCAAATGAGCTAGGCAGAGGAGATGCTAAAGCTGTAAAGTTGTCAATCAAAGTACTCATCGGCACGTCTGTGATAATCGCGCTCTTCTTCTGGACTCTTTGCCTCATCTTCCGCAACAAACTCGGATACTTGTTTACCAACGATGACGAAGTGAAGGTGATTAGAGATTCAAAGTGTTGCAAAAAATAATCCCAAATTTAAGTTAGTATACATGCTCAATTAATTATCGTCTAATCTTGGATTTACAGGGTATATGGATTGGAATGATGAGTGGAGTTGTGGCTGTAACACTTGCACTTACCTTCATGGCATGGAAAACCAACTGGGACGAAGAGGTATAATAAAAAGGGGAAATAAATATATTCCAACTATTTTGTGTTTTCAAATGTTTATGGTCATACTTTTTTATACTCTCTCTGTACTATACTTAGTTTGATATTTTACCGTTTACACAAATTTTAAGAAAATATTTATTTATTAATAATTAAAGTGATAAAGTAAATGTTTTTTGTTATAAGTGTATGAAGAATATAATATTAAAAAATATTATTTTTTTGGTCAAAAAGAAATGTAACAAACAAGTATGGAACAAACATTTTGACAATGTAGCAAACAAGTATGGAACAAAGGGAGTATTATACACAAAAATTTATACGAAACGTTTTATATTTTTTTTAGGTTTTGGAAATGGGGATAGATTTGTTATTTCAAAAAATAGTATATATGTTTGCAACTGTAGTGTTAATTTTAGATATAATTGTTAAAATAAAAAATAGGAAATGTTAAGAGATATTTGTATTTTTTTTAGGGGTAATTATATATGGATTTAAATTTGTACTCGAAATACTAAGGAGTCTAAAATTAAACAAACTAGGGGTCTACTACAGTACAAAAAATTGATCTCTAATACAACGAATTGCACTATAGCATAACAAAATTTTAGACCCCTTTATAGTTTGTTTTTAATTTTAAACCCTTTTATAGGTTGGATTTAAAATTTAGACCTATAAGTAGTTTTCCCTATTTTTTATTTAATAAAATCCTTGAACTATTTATGAACCAGTTGTTAATTTTACATGCTATATTCGTTCAGGTACTGAAAACTTCAGTCCGTCTCAAAAAGTGGTATTTGAAATCTCCAGAAGAGATTATGCAGCAGAGCAGCTAAAATTATAATTCACCAGTTCAAAAATTTTGAAAAAATGTATCAGCAATTCTTTTCCATGTTTTTGGAACTTGGATTTTTTTTCTATTTTGGGTAATTAAGTTACCGGGATGATTTTTGATAACTTGATTTTGAATATATAATTTTTATCAAGAAAAATGATTTCGGCAGTATGGTTTGGGACAAGTTACTAAGAGGCCGTTTGGCTAAACTTATCTTTAACAACTTATAAGCTCTAACATCTTATAAGTTGTTTTAAAAGCTTATAAGATAAAGCTTATAAATTGTTAAAGTGTTTAGTTAATTGAGCTTATAAGTTGTTGATAGGCGAGCATAATCGTCATTTGGACGAGCATAATTAACCCAAATTACCCACGCTTAAGACGAGATTAAGCCAAGCTAAACGAAAGATGTCGGGCGAGCAGACCTTGCTCGCCGAGCAACATTAACCAGGCGAGCAACTTTAATCAAAAGACCATGTGGACCCAAATGAGGTCCTAGCGAGCATAATCAGCACTTCGGCGAACAGATCTAGCTACAATATCAAGATAACAACTTATCAAGAATAAAGACCATCAAAATCAAACTAAAGACTCCCCAAGGACAAGTCCAACAGATCGACCAACTCCTGAATGCGAGCAAGTCCAGTGTAGAAGGATAGAGTTTAGTTTAGATAAGGTCAAACTAGTCAAAGCCCAAGTGTCATACATGCACACAAGGGAGGTCAAAGGTCATGTACACCTCCTGCTAGGCAAACTTGTATAAATACTTAGATTTTTTCAGTTAATAAATTAAGCACAAATTCATATACACGTCCAAACTTCGATTATACATCCAAAGCAGCTCGATTATCTTACATACGAATTAATTACGTAATCAATACACGTGTTAATTCTACCCTAACTCAAATTTTCGTATTCACTAATTACGTTAGTGATCAATCACACGTAATTGTTTGGTGATCTAATTAACGAGTAAAAACAACCACTAAACCTTGTGATTAGAATCGATCACCAACAAATTGGCGCTAGAATGAGGGTCCGAACCTCCGATTTAAAGATTTAAGTGTGATTAAGTAAGAACTACAAACTTAAGCTTGAAGAATTGAAGAAAGGTGTTCTTGGTGTTCTCTATTCAAGAACTTTTAAAGATTAATACCCAAACATCAGGCAAAGATGCCTCAGTCTCATGAGACTCAACACTCTCAGCACGTGACAAGGGATTCACGCTCAAGGATGTCCCAGGCTGGTAGGCGAGCAGAAACAACCAGGAACGAGCAAGAAAATCGTCCAACAGCTACACATCAACTAATGCCACCTGAACTGGATGCTTTGTTCGCAATCCTGATGAACTAGCTCGAACAATCGCAATGCTTCAGGCTTTGCAAAAGCAACAAGCACAGCCTGACCCATCTCATATCCGAACAAGACATGGCCCGACAAGAGCTCGCGAGCATGAGAAGGCCAGAGATGACCATCAAAATGAGGCAGACAGTGCCCAAGTTCGTAAGATGAAGGGCAAGGAGAAACAGCTCGCTGAAGCTACCAACCATGGAGAATCAACTCCAAATCAAGCTCTAGGGGTTAGTCTGGGCACTCGCTAAAGTGCACTAAACAGATTAGGTCGCCATGGTCGAGGAGCAATGTAGGTCCATCCAATAGCAGAAGTAGCTCGCCTGACCTACGTACCAGCTCGCCAGTCAGTCCATGAAAGGCTGACTAGGTCTGCTTTTGGTCGCCTAAGCCCTAATGCGGAGCCCAATCCTAGGAGGCCAGTCCAGGGGGTTCCCATACCAAGCGAGGGACTGCGGCGAACAAATGGTCATGCACCTCTGTTCGTCGAACAACCTCCAAGTCAAGGGGGATCCTTGGAGGAACTGGTCTCCATGAGGAAGACAATTGAAAGCATGCAGGGTCAGTTAGACCTGCACAGAGGTTATGGGAATACTGCTCTTCCAACTTCACCATTATCTTCAGTGATTCTGAAGGCTCCCATTCAAAAGAAGATCCAATTCCCTGCCAGTATACAATATAAAGGCACGGCGGACCCCCGGGTGCATTTGATGAAATATTCTGATTATATGATATCAATGGGGGCAAGCGATGCAACTTAGTTCCGCAATTTTCCATTGACTCTGGGGGACTGTGTCCATAAATGGTTTTCAGCTCTGCCACCAGCTTCAATCCATTCGTTTGCTCAGCTAGGTAAAGAATACCTGTCCCACTTCTCCACGGCTGGGTCTTATCTATCCCAAAGACATCGGTTGTCCGACTTAAAGCAAGCTGACGACGAGTCGGATCGTTCGTACTTGGAAAGATTTGACAAGGTCCTTCTAGAGGGGGAATCAGTCAGCGAAGACACCAAAATTGTAGCCGTCCTAGCTGGATTGAAGAAGGGCACTGAACTTTGGAAGGATGTACATCTCAGATGTCCTAAAACTTACGCTGAATTCCGAGACCAGGCAGGAGTCTTTGTCTCCATGCACGAAGCTTTGCAGAAAGACATGGGGGACAAAGGTGAGCAGAAGGAGAGTGGGAAGTGTTGGAGTTATACGTGAAAGTATGCTTTTACTTTGTATAACTCGTGTATCAAACACTTATTTATGAGAATAATTCTTTTATCGCACATGCTTTAGATATGATTGAATGTTGAATATTTATTGCAAACAGTTCATAATAGTACTAGTTACATTGTAGTTAATGTGGTGATACCCGATCACGGAAGATAACATTAACAGTTTCCTTGTAACTAAATGTACATTTTCACGACCTAGGTGGAATTGAACAATCCGCCGTGAAAGGTCGATGTGTAAGTCTCAGATTGGTCTGTCTTGACTAAGAGATTGCACTAGCACATTTAGTATGTGTTGAAGAGGAACTACAGCGAGGATAAATTCTTCTGTTCTGAAATGTGAAGAATTAGACCTCAGTGGTTGTTGATTTCTTAATCTCCGTCACTTAAATAGGACCGTGTGTACTTAATGGTTACTGCCTTGATTCATGTTGGGTGAGAATCATCGTGACTTCAAACCTTGTGCTTTGGGCAGTAATATTAATCATACGACGGTTGCTAAGATTTAATACGGAGAAACGTGTGCGAGTACGGCTCGTGTGATTAGTCCCCTTGGTGGGCTCAGAAGTTTTATCGTACCAAATCTTACAAGTGAAGAATTAGTTTCTTCGGTATGGATAATAATGTTGAGCTGTCTTTACTCCAAGGTGAAATATATTAATTAATTTAGAGCTATTCAGAAGCTTAATTAATTAATGGACTTGATAATCTTAAACACGGGAAATAATAACCGGGAGCCCATATTATCGTAATATGGATTAAGATGGATAGTGCAATATTAATTTATTAGTGGTAATAATTAATATTAATGGATTGAATTATATTGGGGCTCAATATTGAAATTCAGAAGTCCATTAGGAGGTCCAATCTTAATTCTCCTTAAAGGCCCCTCAAGTAGCTCATTAAGTAGCCCAATAATGATAAGGTGATTAAAATAAAAAGAAAATAATATGCTGATTTTTATCTTAAATTTTCGAAAATAGTGAATCAAGATGAGAGAAGATTTTGTTGATTTTCTTGGAAAGATATTATGGAAGATATGTATTCTTGGAATACAAGAATATCTCATATATTCAAGAAGATCCAAATCTCAGGATCTCTTATTGAAGTTTTCGAAAATTATAACAAGGTGAGTGAGATTTTTGTGGAATATTTTATTATGGAGAAAAGAATATATGAGATATATTCAAGATTTCTTAGAGACTAAGAAAAGATTTTCTCCAGGCCCATAAAATACCTATAATTTTCGGCCACTTCATCTATAAATTGGGGGTGATTATTTCATCCCCAAGTACATAATTCCATGTGTTGGAAAAATTAAGAGCATATATATTTTTATTTTTCCTTAGTTATTAAAATTACTTGAAAGCATCTCCCACCGGTGATCAAGTAAGGTGAAAGGGAAATACTTGAGAAGGTTTTTTGGTTGATAAAGCGTGATCGTGATTGTCCCGTTTATTCAAAGGTCAATTCTACAAGAGGTACGTAAGTCACATAAATTCTTGTTTATTCCGCCATAGATTTTATGTGAATTAATTCAACATGCATGATGTTAAATTTATTGTTGGAATTATTATTTAAATTAATTAGGATTAATTCATGCTAGTAATAATTGAATTTAAATTCGTATTTAAATTTCATCCCGAATAGATTCCGGGCACCCCTATTTTCCCAACAGGAAGAAGACTGGTGGTGGATGTTATTGTGCCCCGAAGAACATAAAAGCATTTAACGAGGGGACGGAACTGAGAGATAAACTGCATCACATACTTACCATATCAATTGATGCGGTGTACAACAATGTTCGGGACAAGGAACTACTCACTCCTCCCAGAAAGATACGTCAAGATGCTAGCAAGTTAAACCAAAACAAGTATTGTGCCTACCATCAAAGCGTGGGGCATTTTAGTAGTGAATGTCATGACTTGCTGAAGCAATTATGACGATTCTACGAGGAAGGTAAGCTATCCGAGTTTGTGAAGAGGCAACCCGGCAAGAGAGACAGAGATGATGATTTCGAAGGAGAAGATTTGGAGCAAGCTCCTCGCCGAAATCGAGCTGGGCGACCAGCTCAGGTACCAGCAGGAGGTCCCGTTCCTGAAATCCAAATAATGGAGCCTGCGGGACCTGTTGGTGGTTGTTCTGATGGGCGACCACCAATCTCAAATCGAAAAAGAAAGGCTGAGCTGCGGGCAGTTGCCCAGGTGCTGGAAATGGATGTCAACCTATCCGTCCTTCACACAACAGAGTTGACCTTCACTGAAAAAGATTTGGAAGGAATCGTAACTTCCCATAACGATTCCCTCGTTATCTGCGCCAAGATTATGGGAACCAAAGTAGACCGACTATTGGTGGATATCGGAGCCTACACTAACATCATCTTCAAGAAAATGCTTGATCAGCTAGGCGACTATGCTAGCTACATTCAAGATTCCAATCACCGAATCCTAGGCTTCGGAAATGCTGTAACAGAGCCATTAGGCATAATTAGGTTGTCTGTACAATTGGTGTCGACCAAGGATCCCGAAAGAACATAAGATCAAGAGTCCACCTACAATGGGTTCCTTGGCCAACCGTTTTTAATGAATTTAAAGCAGCAGTTTCAACCTACCACTACTGTATTATGTTCCCAACAGCTAGCGGCGCAGGAACACTAAAATGAGACCAAAGAAAAGCTCGGGAATGTCTCCTTCAACTTCATCCCATCAAAAAACATACATTTATGATGGAAGCATCAACCAGCCCTCTCGATAATGAACCGTCAATTCTTGAAGACATTTTGGGGACCCAGAATGATCAGATGGACATAGACGAACAACCCTCGTCTATGAGCAAACAGAAGTTGCTAGACAGCGAGCAAACCTTGCCGGAGACAAGATTGTCAACAGTCACCAATGAACTAAGTCCATACATCAACCTGGAGGGCCCAATTGTGGCGACCAAAAACGACAATAATCCAACAGAGGATTTTGACCCCCGGTTAGGTGCATAACCAATGAACATCGAGGATGAGCTCAACCCGGAAGGGCCAATCGTTGATCTACGGTGGAAGGGACAGAAATGGCGAGCAACTCCAGTCGAAGAGCTGGAAGCCCTCAAAGTTAACCATAACCGTGATGATCTCGAACTTTACATCGGGTCCGAGCTCCCTGAGCCCTACAGGACTCAAATGGCAGAGTTTTTAAAAGCTAACCTCGATGTCTTTGCATGGTCGCACGCTGACATGGTGGGAATCAATCCAAAAGATGCTTGTCACAGACTAAACATCAATCCGACCTGAAGACCCGTCCACCAAAAACGACGGAAGTACGGGCCTGACAAGTATCAAGCTGTGAATGAAGAAGTCAAGAAATTGTTGGACAACGACCTAATTAGACAGGCGTTGTGCCCTGTTGGGATATGTTTAGTTTTGATGATTTTCTAAAAAACATGTAATAGGTTTGAAAGCAGTCAGGATAGTATCTTTTGTTTCAGGTCAGGCTAGGTTATGTCTCAATAGAATAGGTTGTCAGTTGAGAAGAACTCAGTTGAGGGAGAACTCAGCAAGGGGGAACTCAGCAACACGGCTTGAGGAAATCAAGATGACATCAAGAAGAACAGACTGAAGCCAAGTCAGAGACCTGAACCAGAAGAGAAGCCTGAAGGATGTCCCACTGAGTGTAACCTGGCTGATCTAAGCTAAGTCAAGTGGACCACTCAGTGAAGAGCATGATCAGGAGGATCAGTGCTGCACCAAGTAGGCCATGAAGGAGTCAGGCTGCTGTGGTCAGGGAAGTTTGTCATTCAGCCTTATGACAAACTTCTTGGAGAGATCTTCAAACAGTCCTGAAGGGTAATTACACTGAAGACGAATCAGTCCACTGAAGATCATCAAGTCAGTGAAGGATGAAGCTACCTAAAGTCAGTAGGTCTTGGGTCAACCCACTGAGTCAAAGATCCGTTGGATGCAGTCCACGTGGACCAATCAGCACAAGGCAGCAAATCTGACACTGACAAGGCTGCATTCCAATAAAAGTGGTTGAAACCATTAAATGTTGGATTCAAATGCGATTCCCTCCAACGGTTACATTTGAATCCACATTATAAATACAAGCTCATAGCTGCGTATTCAAGGGTGTGTGAAGTAAGAAAAATCAACACCTACGAGCTGTGAAGGTGTGAGTGTTTAGTGCGTTTCAAAGGGAGCTATAAGGAGGCACTTCTTACACCTAGAACACTGACCATTAGGGTCTTCACAGACATAAAATGAGTGTTCAGCTTATAACTCACAACTTAGAGAGGTTTTCCTAATCTTAGCTTAAGGCTAACACATTGTAAAGGAAAACCTCACCTAGTTGGAGAAAACCATATTGAAACCAAAACCCTCTAGTTAGGTTTGTTGGTGGAAGTTGTTTGTGAGTTTGTAAGAAAGATCTGGAGTATAGATCTGGGTGCACCTTGGCACGTTAAAAAACAAGAATCCCAGTTAGTGGATTTCCTGTTAAATCAGGCCGTGGAAGTAAGAGCTTGAGTCTCCGAACTATGTTAAACTGAGCGTTCTTATCCTTTAAAGTATTTACTAAAGTGTTGTGAAAATCTGCTCACTGAGAGCATTGTTAAAAGAAAACTGAGAATCCTTCTCACTGACCAGTTCAGGCAACGCACTCGAGAGTTCAGCATCTCGAGTCACTGTGTTACTTAGAGTATGAGTCTCCAAGTCTTCACACTGACTTGGTAGCTCAGCCTCTGAGTAATGCAGTGACTTGAAGTGAAACCTCTCGAGTCACTGTCTTGTTATGAGACTGAGCTCGCAAGTCAATTGGACTGATTTGAGTGCTTTGACTCATAGCAATGCAGTGACTTGAGTATTATTCACTCTTGCTGAACTCCCTAAGGAAAAGGTTTTTTTTTTAAATTCTCCTAAATTCCCATTTTGTCCTGAAAAATTCATTAAAAATGGGACCATCATGCCCACAATGGGTTGCAAATCCCGTTATAGTGCAGAAGCCGAATGGAACCTGGAGGCTATGCATAGATTTCACAGATCTGAATGTAGCATGCCCGAAGGATAACTTTTCACTTCCGCACATTGACCAACTGGTGGATAGCACAGCCGGGCATGAAATGTTCACATTCATGGATGCTTTTGCTGGTTATCACCAAATTCCAATCCACCCGGACGATCAAGAAAATACAGCCTTCTACACAAACAAGAACTTACTTTGCTGGAAAAGAATGTCGTTCGGGTTAATTAATGCAGGAGCAATTACCAGAGGCTGGTGAACAAAATGTTTGACGAACATATCGGGTAGACGGTGGAGGTGTATGTTGACGACATAGTCGTCAAAAGTAATCGAAAAGAAGACCACCTCCAACATTTATCCCAGGTGTTCAACATTCTCCAAAAATACAACATGAAGTTGAATCCAAAGAAAAGTAGTTTCGGAGTAAATTTGGGAAAATTCCTGGGCCATCTGGTTATTAAACGAGGTATCGAAGCCAATCCAGCAAAAGTCAAAGCAATTGTTGATATGGAACCTCCTCGTTCCGTCAAAGAAGTACAAAGGCTGACGGGATGCCTAGCAGCTTTAAACAGGTTCATATCACGATCAGGGGACAAATGCCGTCCATTCTTTGAAGCCATCAAAAAAGGTAATTTTACGTGGACAGGAAGCTGCCAGAAAGCTTTCGACCAGTTAAAAGACTATCTGGGAGATGTTAAGATCCTATCAAAACCAATCTCCGGCGAGAAGCTATATTTATATCTGGCGGCTTCGGATATGGCCATAAGTTCGGTGTTGGTATGAGCAGAAGGCATGTTTTACCTTCCCATCTACTATATCAGCCAGACCCTGCATGAGGCCGAGGTGAAATATTCACCCACAGAAAAACTGGCATATGCTCTTGTCATGAGTGTTAGAAAGTTAAGACTGTACTTCTTCAATTATCAAGTTGAAGTACTAACAACTTTCCCGCTCAGACAAATATTGCACCGACCCGACACAGCTGGCCGTCTATTAAAATGGTCTATAGAGATCAGCCAGTTCGGAGTGACCTATGCACCTCGAACAACGATTAAGGGTCAAGCATTAGTTGACTTCATAGTCGAGTTGACTTTTCCCCAAAATCCGACGAGAGGGCTAGATCACCCATTGCATCTCTATGTAGACGGTTCGTCAATAAATTTGGCCTCGGGGGTAGGGATAGTTCTCATCAGCCCCGACCGACAAGTATTCACTTCGGCAGTCAGATTCGAGTTTATGGCCACCAACAATGAAGCTGAATACGAGGCCCTCATTGCAGGTCTCCACTTATCACTAGCAGTTGGAGTCAGACGACTCCAGATTTTTGGAGATTCTCAACTCATTGTGAGCCAAGTACGGGGTGAATATGAAGCCAGAGACGAACAAATGGTCGAATATCAATGAATTGTTTCTCACTTGGTATCTTTGTTAGACCAAGTGTATATCCAGCAGATACCTCGAACGAGCAACACACAAGATGATGCCCTAGCAAGGTTTGCAACAAGTGATGGGCCAGCAGATCTAACAAACATCGTCATTACTAGGAAAACCTAACCATCGACGGTGGATTGCGAAGTAAATTAAGTGGTTGAACAAAAAGATGACGATGATTGGAGAACTCATATAGCCAAATACTTGAAAGATGGTGAACTGCCAAGCAATTCTTTTGAAGCTGCAAAAATAACAAAACAAGCAGCCAGGTATACCCTGGTAGACGAACATCTTTACAAAAGAGGCTTTTCAGTCCTGCTACTCAAGTGTTTGTCTAGGGGGCAAGGAAGGACTACCTTGGAAGATATACATTCTGGAGTCTGTGGAAATCATGTTGGGGGGCAAGCTTTGGCCTACAAAACTGTAAGGCAAGGCTATTACTGGCCGACCTTACGAAAAGATGCAATCCAGCTGGCCAGAGCTTGCCACCGATGTCAAATATTTTCTCCAAGTATTTATACCCCTGCTCAAGAACTCATTTTGGTTTTTAGTCCTTGGCTGTTTGCATGATGGGGAATGGATATTATTGGACCTTTCCCGCGTGGAAAGGGAAACGTGTGATTTGTTGTTGTGGCTGTGGATTACTATACAAAGTGGGCAGAAGCAGAAGCTCTAGTTAAAGTTACCCAAGAAAAGATGATTGACTTTATATGGAAGAGCATTGTCTGTCGATTCGGAGTGCCTCAAACACTTGTAACAGACAATGTTCCTCAGTTTGATGGGAAAAAGCTTCGAGACTTCTGCACAAAGTGGGGGATCAGAAAGCATTATTCAACCCCTTATCATCCACAATCAAATGGTCAAGTGGAAGTCGTCAATAAGATAATCAAGCATATTCTTAAAATTCGGCTAACAGAAAGTAAAGACAACTGGTCTACTGAATTACCAGACGTGTTATGGGCATACATGGTTTCTCCCAGGTCGAGCACCAGAGAAATACCTTTTGCATAAGCATTCAGAACTGATGCAGTCATTCCAGTTGAATTAAAAACCAAGACAATGAGAACGACCAACTTTGAAGAAGTGATGAGCAGCTCTGCCCTATCAGTCGAGCTAGAGTTTGCTCGAAGAAAAAAGAATCACAGCCGAACTAAAAAATACAACTTACAAGCAGAGAGCAGAACGCTACTACAATTCTCAAGTCAAAATTAGAAAATTCGAAGCTGGCGACCTAGTTTTGAGAAAGAAGCTCGCCCCACCTCCAGACATATTTGGCCCAACTTGGGAGGGCCCATATAGGGTAACGGACAAGTTACCCAATGGTACATATGACATAGAAGACTTAGATGGCAACTCGGCCCAATATTCATGGAATGCAACTAATTTGAAGAAGTATTTTCAATAGGCGAGCTACTTTGCCTATGAAAGGTGAAAGTGATGCTACTTAGTTGGGCGAGCTGAAACGGCATGGTGCACAAGTAAGATCCAAAAACTTGCCTAATTTTTTTAAAATTCTACCAAGTACGAATGGTCGAATAGAATTGATTGGGTTAAGTTATTTGCGATCTAATGCTGTTTACGTCTTGTACAGTTTCATTTCCTTTTAAGAGTTTAAGGTTGGCTTGACAAAATGTATAGTGGTCGAGCTACTTTAACTTTTGATGTAAATTATGTGTTTTGATAAGTTGGTTGTTCGATAATATTCTGGTCGAACAACTTCAACTTAATTTTATTATAGTTTGTAAGTTAGGTCGCATTTGATACTTGTAATTTTTTAAAGCAAGTTCGATCTTAAGTTGTTCGTTCAAAGGAGATTCAAGCTCGAGGCACAAATTGATTATACAATCAAGCCCATCAAAGGCTGTTCATTTTTAAATGAACATAGCCTAAGGCCAAAGCCCTCAAATTTCTAAGGCAAAAGTTCTTAAGGAACAAAGCCCAACTACATTAAGATTGTTAAGCATAAATATAAATGCAAAGAACAATTAATGTAAAGAAAACAAGTCGAGCAAAACATGATTTCATTAATGATAAGGCATGATCGCCCAAAAATTACAAGATAAACTCCACAAGGGAGCGAATAACAAAAAGAAAAGTACAATGAAAGACCTATCTACCCTAATCGTCTAAGAGCCCTGTCCGGCAGGAGGAGGAATGTTATCATCCTTGGGGTCTTCAAGAGGTGTCCCAGTAAGAGCAGGATCAATTGGGACCTCTTGAGTGAGCTCGGCAATAAGCCCCTCAACATCAGCTCGCTCTTGGAGAGCTTTATCGCTTTGATCGACCAGCTGAGCCTGCTCGTCCCCAACGACCTCTTCCTCCTCATCATCCTCAGGGGGACTCGTAATTATAACCCCAAGGCTAATGAAATCAAGTTTAACTCCATAATCGGGCAGATCTCCGATTTGGAGGGTTGTGCCTGGGGCTGGAGGATTGGATTCCATAAAATTGGTGAGCTCTTTGCCAATCTCTTTGACCACGGCCTGGACTTTGAACTCGTTGGCAATTCGAATGCTCTCAGCATAGCCCGTTATATAGCCAATGATCAAGCCCGCCTCCATCTTTGGAATAAGCTCTTCTGGAGTAATAGAGTTGGCGAGCTGAGTCTCGAGGTCGGCAACCTTAGCAGTTGCTTCAGTCGCATACTTCTCAGCGACCTCTTTCTGCTTTTGGACGCGAGCAAGCTCTGCTCGAATCTGTTCAACCTCGACCATTTTGGCCTTAAGCTCCTCAGAGACTTTGATATGCAGGTCGAGAGCACGCTGCTCGCTCGTTTGATGAGCTATGACCTTATTCTCGAGGCCAGCCACCATCCTCTTAGCCTCGGCCTTGGCTTCATCTCGCTCTTTGGCAATGCGGCTAACCGTGGCCGCATGTTGGCGAGCATCTCTTTCGAGGTCTTCCACCTGGTCGACCAGCCTCTGAACGGCGGCCAGAGTGTTGCCCACCTCAATAAGGCACATGCGACCATTATCACGAGATGCATGTGCCTTTACGGTTTTATTCAACTCTTTGCTCCAGCCTCGAGCAACAGATTCAGAGGCGCGGCAGACAAAGGAGTCTGGGATCTCCCTGAAATTGGCCGGTACTTTGGAGCAGGTGAACCGGTGCACCAAGTTTGATCGCCTCTGGTGTTGTTCGGCCTCATAACTGTGGAAAGAGGGGCAAACACAAGATTAAAAAAAATGAAATGAATGGTACCCAGGGCGAAGAGAAACTTACATGTCCAAACGACCTTTGTCCCATCCAAGATAGGTCGGGTCAGAGGCTTGCCCATGTCCTTCGGGAGCAGCGACGACCATATGCTGCTCCGAATGCACCTCCATTGAGGGAGTTCACTCTCCACCGAGCTCGGCCTGGCGAGCTGGAGAAACCGCACAGCCTTGGGTGACTTTCACCTTTTTGGCCGCCTTTTCGGTGTCAGAGACGGGAGTGCCATCTCCTCGAAGAAGTCTCTTCGATCTGGGGGTTGTAGTCTTCGGTGGACTACTTATTGGAGCGAGCTGTTGCGCCGAGCTCAACCCATGTTAGGATAAAAGTTGTATAGTTTTGATGAGTTAAAACAAACCAGAGAATGTAATAGGACCATCTGGATCTGTTGGCCAAATGATGGACTAGATTAGGACTTAGTCTAGGGAGAACTGCCAGACCAGAAGACTTCACCAGAGGAGTCATCAGAAGACCTACCAGAAGACCCTCCAGAGGACTTCACCAGAGGACTTCACCAGAAGACTCCACCAGAAGACTTCATCAGATGAGACTGACCAGAGGCAGAGAACCTTCACCAGACCAGACGAGTCCGGACCAGACGAGTTTGGTGAAACAAAAGATGCTCAGAATCATCCCCTGACTCTGATGAGCATTCTGTTTCTTAACCAGATCTAGACCAGAAGACATCAAAGTTGCCTGGTGTCTGGTCTTGCCTTCTCTGGAGAGAATCAGAGTTAGGCATTGGAAGCACTTGACCGTTGGTGATTTAAATCAAGTCAACAAGATCGGATTGGAAAGTATTTGAAGATAATCAATCCAAGGATCTCACCAACCCAATCAATCAGTTAGGGAATTGATTGATTGAAGCTTCCTTAAATAGAGGATCTGATTAGATTGGCTCTCCAACGGCTAAACCCTAATCACCTCTATATATACAAGAGTGCAGACTCAAGAAAAGCTCTAGAATCCTACGCGCACAAAGTCACATTTCAAGCTTTTGATTATCACGCATATAACACTCTTTTTGTTCTTACTTTCATACTCACTTTTAAGGAGTTGTTGGATCTCAACATGTTCATCTTTAAGAGAAGGTTGAAGGCTGTAGACTTTAGATCGAAGTTAGATCTAAAGTGGTTGTAAGAAGGAACTGGTACTTCACAATTCCAGTACGTAAGTGGTTTGTTGGTTGGTTAGTGAGACCCCTTTTGATCAAAGGGAGAGTGGACGTAGGATATTTAAATCCGAACCACTATATATCCGGTTCATTTGCTGCTTTCTTCAATTCTGTTTTAATCTTTAGTGCTCTTATAAAAAGACTTTGATAAAAGACATAATCTTTAAAGCTTCCGCAATTAATCTACTAAGTGGGACCAACAAGTGGTATCAGAGCACAGGTCACGGGTTCGAATCCCAGTGGAAGGCATTTGTTGGCCAAGAGGGCTGGCAGATGCTGGGGGGGGGGGGGTTGTTGGGCGCGGAGTCCAGCATCTCCCAGCCGAGTCGGGTGCGATAAAGGCTCGGTGTGCCAAGTCCGGCGGAGGCTATCGACCCGTGGCGCTGCAGCTAGATAGGGTTAAAGGAAATAAAGTAGCACCTCACTACAAGTCCGGGCTTTTAGTCTAGTGGCAAGCGCTTGATCCTACAACCCACCAGTTGGCCTTGGGTCATCTTTTCCCCCCTTGGCCGCCAGGGCGATCATCTTCGCCAGGGGATCAACTTTCTTTCGTCCACATTTGGTTGGCATCTCCCAAACGTGTTGGTCCAAAACTAGATATGAAGGGTGAAGGACAATAGTAACGAGCTGATCTGTAAAAGAATGAAACACTGTTAGAAAGTGATATGCAACATTAAATTGTGAACAGATCTGTTCGCCAAGATTAAGAAACTTATCCTCGAGAACTTGGGCTTGGGCCTCAAGATGATGAGGGTAGGTGGTGAAATGGGCAACCCTAAGTGTAGATTCGAGGAAAAGATGGTTGATGCTGCGATCTGCTCAACGGCGGAGGGCAATCAAGCTGACAGTGAACAAGAATTGATCGCTGATGCTGTCATTAGCACTTCGCCACTTCAGATTCTTGGGACCTGAAATATAATTAAAAAGAAAAAAAATTAAAATTAGTCTTATCACTTCAAATAAATGGAAGGGATAAGACTCACGCATTAGGTCCCTAAACTCCACCGGGGTATCAATTCGCTCGGGGCCGCCATAAGGGCGAGCAGAAGCGCGCCAGTCACCCCCTATCCAAAACCAATCGTGCTTCCAGTCTCGCACTTTTCCGGGAATGTCCTCCACAAGCTTTAAACCTGGCCGCGCCTTGAGGTAGTACCAGTCCGCCTCTTCTCCAGTGCAAGCTGTGATTGTCATAAGGTAGCACACCTCTTTAGCAGACAGTTTATTGGGATACCCTTCCAGGGCGAACAGAACCATTAGGGACATGAGGTTCATCCATCCCACCGGAGTTAGTTGGATTATGGCTAGGTTTGTCCGCTCTAAAAACTTGCCGACCAGGGGATGTAGTGGCAATGTGACACCAGCATCTAGTGTTGCCAAGTTGATTGCCTGATTAGGCGTGAAATTGTTATGTTTTGGTGCCCGATTTACCCATGTTTTGAGTATTTTCGATTAGTGTTTGGAGTCAAATGAGTATCATTTTTATAAAATCATTAATTTGTCTCTTTGGTTTTCATATATGGATAGAGGGCGAAAAGAGGAGTTCGTAAGACTTTGAATCGGCCAAAACGGACTCCCGGTTGAGGAGATATGAAGATTTTACGAACAAGTGACGGATGCTGAAAAGTGCTCGACCAAGAGAGCTCGAGCGCCCCGCTCGAGCACAAGAACTGCACGACCACTTTAGCTCGAGCGACCCGCTCGAGCGGGTCTGCTCGAGCGCCTCCAAGGTATTTTTTCCAGATTTCGTTTTTTGGCCCATGAGAGCCCGTTTCGACCCGGTGCCTATATATACCGCTTCCAAACTCGTTTTAAACGACCACCAGATCCCCGAACGCAACACATCACTTTTAGACTTAGTTTTTAGAGAGAGGAAGAGGAGAAGAACGAGAAAGCTTTACTTTTACGTTGTTGAGGTTTTTCGTACGAATTCTTAGTTTAATTTCGTTTCTCAGTTTCTTTTCCTTAGCTTGATTACTCTAAACGTTCTAAACTTTGTTTTTATCAATTCAAATTCAGTTCTTAGTATTTATTTCTTTAAACCCTAGTTCATGTTTCATCTTTTCTTGGTTCAATTTACCATGTTTATGTTCGTTGTTTCTTCTATTGCTTTTATGTTTGTTAACGTCATGTCTAGCTAAAACCCTTGCATGCTTAGGTTAGGATGAACTCGTAGAAGTAGGTTGTGGGTACGTAATTAGAGTAACTTGTGACGTTTGGGTTTTAATTCTCTTGGTTAATGAATTCTTAAAATTAATCTAGACTTCGCTCTTGAATTTCGTTCGAAAGGTGTTAGAGAGAGGACGACCGCATCACTCTTTAACAACGAGTAGACTTAACGAGAGAGTTTAGGAAAGGTTAATTCATCTACCGATTTAGCGAAGGAGGACGACCGCACCACCTTAGTTAAATTAGGGTCTCATTAATTAAGCACAATCTAGTAATTCGTTAGTAGATTCGTGAAGTCGAGTGTTAGGGTAAAGTATTAGGGTTTAGAATCTTGAGCTTTCACCTTGCATTCTTAGACTTAGGTTAATTCTTGTGTGTCACAGTTATTTTGATTATGTACCTGCTCCGTTAGTATACATAGGGATTCCTATCTTAAGCATCACCTTCTCATATTTGAAAACACACCTTTAGTTATTTCGTTTAATTTTCCTTTTGTATTCGTAGAGTAATTTAGTTTAGACTTAATTCTTTTAATTTTCAATCCCCAAACATACACTCATATTAACTACGATGCGTATATCTTCAGGGATCTATTCGCATACACACTTTTCCTTGGGTTCGATAATACTTGGTCCCTATACTTGCCCATACTACTGTGAACCCGTTCTCTTGCGGGGTAACTACTAGTAGAAAGCTAGTATATTCGCTTGAAGTCATCGCCGTAAGCCCGCGAGGTGGGCGATCAGCTTTATTGTCCTTCAGAGGAGCGTACATATGTACATCGTAGGGAATCTTGTAATCCCTCCTAATCCTGGGTAGCTCCTCATCAGTGACAGTGGACACGATACAACTCGCCGCATACTCAGTGGCCTTGAGCTTTCTCTTCCCGCGAACTGGAACCTCAATGCGATTAGAGTATTCCCTCTCATACTCGTCCCAGTTAAGTCGGCGAGCAACGGCGACCGAGACTTGATGTTCAATCGGGTTCGGCATAGAGAAGTTGATGTCCTTCAAGTACCCCCAAGTTAGTTCGTCTGGGTTAATTGGCTGAAGCACCTCGACCTCCTCGTGAAGGTCAGAACTGGTCTCCTCTACAACCTGGCGAGCAGGATTTGCTCGCTCTTCTCTTTCCCCAGACGGGCGAGCTCCCGAATGTACTGAGCGAGCTACGGAGGCCATGTCGAGGTAAGATTCTAAGTTCACAAAGGCAGAAAGTTCGTCGATTGGCCGTTTTCCAGGATTGCGAGGAGGATATGATCCAGTTTCGGAATGTGAGGACATTTAGGATGCAGAAAGCTTTAAATGGTGTTAATGGTGTTTTTCGGCGGAAAATGATAGGCCAACGGCGTTTTAAAATCCCAGATGGCGGATTTTAGGGTTTTATGGCGTTTCTCACACCCAGAATCACGGAAATAAAAGAGAAGAAGAAAAAAATAGAAGAGGTTACTACCTTGGTTAGAAGAAATCGTCGCCAGAGATGGAGTTCAGTTGCTGGAAATTTGAAGAGGGGAGGAGAAGTTTTCGCACCGAGAATGAACAGTGGAAATAAGCAAAAATGGCAAAATTTTCCTTAAATAGTATGCGAAAAAATGAGGTATTAGGCGAACAAGTTTGAAAATACGAGGACTAAGTTGCAATTACTTGGCGAGTGTAGACCCTCTCCGAGAAAATTGGGGGCACGTCACCTCGGTTTCGTGTGCGCGTGGGTGGCGGCAATCATTCCGCCCACGTCACACCTCAAGCCACACCCGGGCATTGGGATCCCAACCGTCACCCACCCAGATCAGCTCGACCAATGTTGTTCGACAATGAAAAGTTGATCGCGTCATGTTATATCAGCTCGCCTCCGTATCACCGAATAATTGCCAACCCATAAGTTGTTCGCCTCGCCCCATCACAACATAATGATTGGCAAGGGGACAATTGTTGATAGGCGAGCAGAATCGTCATTTGGACGAGCATAATTAACCCAAATTACACACGCTTAAGACGAGATTAAGCCAAGCTGAACGAAAGGTGTCAGACGAGCAGACCTTGCTCGCCGAGCAACATTAACCAGGTGAGCAACTTTAATCAAAAGACCATGTGGACCCAGATGAGGTCCTAGCGAGCATAATCAACACTTCGGCGAACAGATCTAGCTACAATATCAAGATAACAACTTATCAAGAATAAAGACCATCAAAATCAAACTAAAGACTCCTCAAGGACAAGTCCAACAGATCGACCAACTCCTGAATGCGAGCAAGTCCAGTGTAGAAGGATATAATTTAGTTTAGATAAGGTCAAACTAGTTAAAGCCCAAGTGTCATACATGCACACAAGAGAGGTCAAAGGTCATGTACATCTCCTGCTAGGCAAGCTTGTATAAATACTTAGATTTTTTCAGCTAATAAATTAAGCACAAATTCATATACACGTCCAAACTTCGATTATACATCCAAAGTAGCTCGATTATCTTACATACGAATTAATTACGTAATCAATACACGTGTTAATTCTACCCTAACCCAAATTTTCGTATTCACTAATTACGTTAGTGATCAATCACACTTAATTGTTTGGTGATCTAATTAACGAGTAAAAACATACACTAATCCTTGTGATTATAATCGATCACCAACATAAGTTCTTGTGCAATCTTATAAGATGGTACTCCCTCCGATTCATTTTTATTATCCATTTTACCATAAAAGGAAGATTTTTTTCCACTTACCCAAAATAGCAAAAAGTAAACACTACCCTTTTTAACTTACCCCTTAAAAACATCATTTATTTACACTCATATCACTACTTTATTAACTTTATACCCACAAATAATAATAAACAACTCTTACCCCTTTTAAAAAATCTGCTCACTCCGTCCCAATTTTGTTTTCTCATTTGACTGTGCGCGGAGTTTAATGCGAGAATTAAATTTTAGTATTTAAATGAATAAAGTAGTATTGATTATGATGAATGGTGAATAAAGTAGTATTTAAATAAATAAAGTAGTATTGAGAATGATGAATGGTGAATAAAATATTATTTAAGTGAATAAAGTAGTTTCCATTTTAGGGTTGAGAAAACAAAATTGAGACGGACTTTTTTGGCAAATGGGAAAACAAAACTGAGATAGAGGGAATACTTTATACCCACAAATAATAATAAATAACTTATTTATTAAAATCCGTGCCCTTTTTCAATGGACAATAAAAAATGAATCGGAGGGGGTAATATGTTTGGCATTATAAACACCTTTTAAAATTGTAATTACCAAAATGAACATCCTTATAACTACTATTCATTTTATATTTATGCATAAAATATCTGACCACCAATATCTACGAGGAGTGTGAATGGGGTGGAGGGGGGGGGGGGGGGGCTTGGGGGTGGGGGGAGAGGTTGGGGTGGCGCTAGGGGCTGGAGAGCAACGGGAGAGAGTTGTTGGTTTGGGGGTTGTTGGAGTTGGGGTTGGGGGCAAGGTTGGGGTGGCGCTGGAGAGTGACGGGAGAGAGTTGTTGGTTGAGGTGGGGGGTGTTGGGGTGGGGTGGTGGTGGGGGAGAAAAAATATTATGATTTTTATTAAATAAGAAATAAAGTTGTTTTATAAAGGGGATATTTTTGTAATTTACTTACATCTCATAAGTTTTGAAAAAAATAAGTTGGAGTTGTCCAACTTATCTTTTGGGAGCTTATAAGCTCCAAAAAGCTTATTTTAATACCTTATAAAATGTAAATGTAAACTACAATATTTTACGTCATGATCCTAATCGTTCAATCCATTATTGGATACAGAGAGCATATGGAAAATATTACAAAGATAAATAAAATTTACATTTTTCATGTACTATCTTTGTTTATTATCTTCATTATCTTTTAATACAAGACGAGGTAGGGTGGGGATTGCTTTGGGGTTAATTAGATTTATAAAAGTTTAGTTTAAAAATAGGCTGATATCTTTCACTCTTTCTACATTTTTGTCCTGAAAACGGTTAAAAAAGGTAAAACAATTTTTTTTAAAGCCAACAAAACATTCAATTAAAAATCACCATCATCATTTACAAAGTTCTGCAACGGTACAAGCACCGCTTCATTGTAAACCTGAAGTGAGTGCGTGAGTGTTTTATCAAAATATTGTCAAAAGTGTTGAAACATAAACGACAACATACACATCGGAAGACTTGAAAATAATATTGCAAACGGATATCAAAACTTTTCATAGACTATAAATAGTCTATGATGCCTTATGGCGAAACTTCACTATAACAAGTAGTGATACAAAGACAAAATAAGATCCTGCTGTAAGATCTTATAACAAGGTGATATATCCTAAATATATAACCAAAAGGTCTAGAATCCTAATCGCGTAAACAACCTACTATAGGCCTAACAAAGACACTCTTAGAGTTACAATGTTGAGTAGAATATAAAGTATATCTACCAACACAAAGGAGATAACCAAAATTACTACACTTTCTATAGGTAAATAGGAGTCTTGATTTCTTTACTTGAATGTGTCTCATGCTTACGGTATTTATAGACTTCGAATCCAGCATGTGAACACTTGGAAATCATGATTTCGCATGATCCAAAACCGTCTAGCACTAAGTTCCATCACTTCGGTAACCACTCATATCTATCTTTAACTTCTCACTCTAAAAACTACAACCGCTTGACTTGGTAACTTCCAAGTTGTCAACCTGCATGTTTAGACATTAAAGATAACATCGACACATTCGGAGTTAGTTTTAGAAGAAAGGGCAAATTCTGATGTTGCAAAATATATTGTAACATACATTTTGCAACATACTGTACAACACTGAGCCAACATCAACAATCTCCCCCAATTTGATATTTCTACTACAACACACCTGATGTTGAAATATGCAATAATATGTGTTAGAATAGAATAACAACTTAACATCAATTCAATGACATTTTATTGCTTGAACCAAATTTAAGAAACTAATAGAAATTAACATAAATTCACTAAGCACAAAACGACGTGCTTAGACCAATATGCACAAAACAAACACCCAAAAAGGTGGCTGACCAGGCCAGCGCCCACCCCCCACTTTTTTTTTTTAAGATAAGGGATAGACAAAAAAAATGGCCGATCCCATATACTTTTTTTTTTAAATGGGGGTAGACCAATAAAATGGAATAAAATGGCCGAGCCTCATATACTTTTTTTTTGGCCGACCACAATTTGAGGAGAGCTGAGCATTGAATTCGATCGACAAAATCATATTAAAAAAAGGAAGTAAATATTATATTTTAAATAAAAAGTACTTCCTCTTTACACTTTTGGGAATATAATTTTTAAGAAAAGTGCATAATGAGTAGAGTGTGAAGGGTGATGTGTAAAATTATTATTAAAATAATAAAATTGGTTAAAATGAATGTAAAAAATAATGATATTTTGTGTAAATATGTGAATATTGTGAAGATAAATTTAAGAAGAGATTTTCATCTATAGGATGTGCAAAGTGTTTGGAGACGAACAAAAAAAAAAGTGCAAAATGTTTGGAGACGGAGGGAATACTACTCTATCAGTCCATAATTTTTCTCATATGAATGAACATAATGTCTTTTTTTTTAAATAAACAAATTAAGGATATTATGTAATTGTTTGTGAATAACATCCATTGATAGTTTGAATAATTAAGTGAAAGTGAAAAAATGAAAATACAATGATTGTTTTTATTAAGAGTATGAAAATATATTTGATGAACAACACAATAAAACAATCAAGTGAGAATAAATGAATATTTATAGAGTGCAATTGGTTCATACATGAACTACTTTGCGGTATTATTTATTGTAACCAATTAATACACTTTAGTGTGACCAACTAATACCCTTTAGCTAAACAATTAATACTCTTCGTACCTTTCAATTAATATTCTTCAGTGAAAACAACTACTATCATCTAGAATTAATACACTTTAGTGAAACAATAATACCCTTCAAATTATTCATGTATGAACCATTTTCACTCTATACATTCCCTTTTGGTGCACATTTAAATAAATCAAATAAGAACAAATTTGATGTGTGAAGTAATATAATTATGATTTACTAGTGTCATCCATGCGAAAGTCAAATGATACACTCTTTAACGCTAACATCCTAAGGTTGTATTATGATGGAGGAATTTGGTCTGTAGATGTTGGATTATCACAAGCCCAGAACTATTCTAGCCAATTGGGTAATTCACAAACAATTCCAGTTGACAATCACCGAATAACAAAGAATTAAAGAAATTGTAAATCGACAATGGCTAAAAAGAATTTTACGTGGTTCAATTTTGAATAGATCTACATACACGGAATAGGAGCACCCAATTCACTAAGAATCAACAAGTAATTACAGATTACAATCTCTCCTAGAATTGAATTAGGAAGAACCCACTTGAATCCTTACAAGAAACCTATTTTTCTAATTGAAAATTGTTCTCAACTAACACTCGTATGAGAAACTGAAAACTTAAAGATGAAAAACTTACTTAATCCACAATCATGTATTTATAGTCTCCCAAGCTTCCTTCGGCTCAATTCAGTTATATAATCGTACAATTAAACTGAAATAACCGTTTGAAAGTGAAAAATCCACTTCTATTAAAGTTGTAGCTTAAAACTAGCACACCAGAAGACTTGAGCTCTTCTGGCAGAAGACATGAACTTTTTTGGTAGACAACTTTGGACTCTTCTGGTTTTAGTTATATTGCTCACATCTTTACTAGAAATCTTCGCCGCTTCTGCAAAAGAACCTCATCTGCAGAAGGCTTCCAACTCATCTGGTTGAAAATAAACACCTCAATTACATTGATCATAACAATAGATTTTAAATTTACAATCTTAATCTACTCATTTTGTTTTGGTAAAATATTCAAATGGATGAATTTCAAATACTTAGCTTTAATCATAATTCAAAATAGAGGAATTTCAAATACTTAGCAAAAGTATGTCATTTGAAATCAATAGATTTTTAAATCCATTAATTTTCAAATCTCTTGGATTTTAAATAACTTTATCCAAACACAATTTAAGATAAACTATTCAAAATTTGTATGATTAGGTGAATTGTAAGTACAAGTGTGAAATAGTTAGACGGGCATTTATTTTTCAGATTTTTTTTAAAGGTTTATTTTTAAGATATTACTTGAACAAAATATAGCCGAATAAAAAAATATTTAACTCTATGTTATAACTCATAGGATCGTCTCACATTATATGACTAATTTTGAAATTTATTATTCGAATGTAAATTAGAGTTTTATGTTTAAAGTTGATAGTTGAGCACTTGGTCTTATTACTCAATTCTAACAATGCAATATATGTCAAGCAAACTTCGTCAATTGGCCTAACAATTCCATACCTTCCATTCCATCATTATTTCTAATCCACAATTGAATGCTATGAAAATTAGGAACATATTTACGATCTTGCAATTTTGTAATTCATACACCACCTATTATTTCTTTTCAATTTGACACACAGGACCACAACAATAATTCCAACAATCACCTAAATACTAACCACCCCTCTATATACAGGTCTACTCTCTTTTGTATCATACATTTGAGAGAAAATATTATATGCACACTGTGCACCATAAATCACTAATCATTAGTATTATTTCTTACAAACAATAATATTAATAATGTGTTGTGGGTAAGGTGTCAGTAATACTCTACCTAAATTTGAAAGTTTCCCATCAATTTAAATTTATTATTGAAAGCTTCCCTACTCATAAATGAACAAAATTCTTTTATAAATTGGAAACTAATTTTTTTTATCAAGTGCATACAAACAGCATAATAGGCTCCCATATAAAACCAAATATTTCTTTATATTAATATCACACTCAATTGTTGCAGCTTCCCATGAATGAAAGGCAAAAGTGAGATTCAATCCACCTCAAACCTCAAATCCAGAATCAAAGTTCATAGTTGCTCAGCTATGGTAGCAAGAACTCCCCAATACGCGTATTTGAATATCTTAGAGCCCGTTCTGCTATCAAGAACCTGGGACATTGAGATTTTTGAAGATTTCGGGAAGATGAGCATTCGTAAGCTTGGTCCTCTTGCTGATTTCGTGCTTCTTCTTCTTGGTCTTGGGCTTGGGAGCAAGTCCATGGACATCTGCCTTGGCCCGTCTTAGAGCAGTGTTTGTAGCAGGTTTCATCCCATTCTTCTGGAGATCCCTTTCTATATCGAGCATATCACGAGGGAGTTCTATTCCCCAAAATAGCTGTTTCAAATCATCATCAACTTTGATAATTGCTCTCGGGTCATTTGGGTATGCTATGTCCTTTGTGAGTCGAAGTTTGAAAGCAGCCAAATTTAGCCTGATGCTTTCAAAGCCTACAAGATATTAGTCATCACCAAAGCATTCTCCAAGAGTTTGAACATCAGAGTATGCTTCTTAACAAAAGGATTATTGGATTTTGTTCATTTTCAGCGCATCCTACCGGGAATTTTTTTATTTTTAGGCCTGTAATTTTGGGGTATTACAGAAGGACAATAGATTTAAGGGACAACAAATTAAGGACAATATTTTAAATATTTATACATATACATAAATTAGAAAATATTGCCCTTAATTTGCAGGGATCAAAGCCCAATTTAAAGTCCTCAGTGTAGGATTCACATGCGACTTTAGCCCGAATTGGGCAAGTTAGGGCCAATTTGGCCTACGTTTAATAAATTAAAATGTATTGTTCTTAATCCACAAGCCCGTAACTTAGTGTCCTCTTGCAACGTCCCAAAGTTACGAGCCTAAAAAGACAAGTTTCCCCCATCCTACGAGGGATAAAATTGTCCAGTCCACCAACAAGGTTAAGACCACGTGAGTGGCTTTAATGTGGTAGCATAACTCATAGTTTGATAATCAAAACACCTGCAAGTCATCCATGACTGCTGTGTACGAATCTTTCATATCAATAACAGCAATTCCCTCAGGGAACTTCCGAATTAAGTTGAGAAGTTGAGCCTTGTCTTTCAAAGCATGTTTGGACTGCAAACATATATAAAACAAGAGAATGATCCTAGTAAAAATTGCAGGAAGAAAGAGGTAATTTCAGAAGAGAACAATTCTGATTGGTGGTAAATGACCAAACTCACCTTGTAGGAGAATGTTTTCCCATCATAACTCACTTTCGGATTGTTCTTCAAACTGTCAAATACAGCCTTGTTTGCATTTACATCCACATAGCACTGTGCATTTATTTGTTCTGGAGTGAAGGCTTGCCTTGGCTGTGATAATAAGTTTCCGTAAGTTAGGCAATACTCAGCTATTCCACACATTATTATTCACAAATAACCTAAAGAGAACCACTAAACTACACAGATTTAGCAAGAGCTATGCAGGTGGATTAAGATATCAAGCTACATTAGGTGCCAACAAAATATTATGGCAAAAAAGAAAAATGCTTAATCTAAGAAAGATTAAGCTGAAGAAATTTTAGCAACAAGTCACACCAAACTATATAAATTTGTTTCCCCATCATCTGATCAAAGATATAATCTACAGGAGTTAATTCACAAAGATGAATCCCCCATTAGCTCCTATTGGGAACAAAAATGCAACATACATACGATCATGAAATTGTGGATGGATTCGACCCTGTACAAAATCCATCTATTATGCCAACATTAGTTGTGCATAAAAGCTACTGAATTTGATACATAAATGCAAGAAGTTAGGCAAAGATATCATACCTCAAAGAGCAAATCAATAACACGTTTGATTTGAGCCCCTGCCGGTGCTTTCCTTATGCTATTTATTTGTTGAAGCTTTTCAGTATTGGTAGAGAATTTAGCTGATGTAGGAGACTTTCCATTGGCCAAACTTGAATTACTTGGGGGCGTCTGTTAGGATGGAGCCGCTCTAGAAGACCCTGCTTTCGCTGCGGCCTTGACTAGCGTTGTCTGGCATTTCTCTTGCTGTTTCTTAAATTTTGACAAACTCTCATCAAGAGTTGACATCTAAAGAGAAAGAGCACTCAATCATTAGAAGTAGCACGGAAATTGATTCGATTAAGATATGAACATTGACGACAATATTGAAATCCACAGTTTTACAAATAATATCCTAGCCCTAATATTTGAGGAATAGGTCTCACGGCGTATCGCCGGAGATAGAATTGAGAGGAAAACAGAGAAAAAAGGAACGAAGTGTGAAGGGCGGTGCCGGAGGAATGAAGGTGACTGTCGGAATCGAAAGGTGGAGGCGCGGCGGAGGTGGAAAAAACGGGCAATCGAGATTCAGTGAAAGGATTCACCAAAACGAAGAACGAAAAGTACATGGAGAGCAGCGCAGCGCCGAATAAATGGAGGTTGTTGTAATCGAGTGGTGGAGGCGGGAACACGGTGGGCAATCAAGAAAAAGGAGAGGAAATACCGTCCGAGGGGTTACAGAGAGATGATCACAGTCCACAGAGATGGGAAATTCAAAGAAAACAAATATTTAATGCAGCTTAATTTCAATTTAGCCCCTTACTCTCTCTTATTTACGAGAAGACCCTTGTTCTCTTTTTTAAATGTCAATTTGCCCCAATCCTTTTATATTCTCATTTTTACCAAAATAAAATAACTAAATAATAGGTTTACTGTATTACAAATTTACAATGAGACAAATGTATAAGCACTTAAATCCCACGAAAGTCTCATTCATACAAAAAGTCACCTTACAAAAGATATTGAAAAGGATTGAATTCTCTTACCTGTGTTTATGAGAAAAACTCAATCTTATCGGTGAGTCAGAGAACTGGCATGGAAAATAAGCGGGAACAAAACGCCAACAATTCTACAAAAATTTAAGAACAACAAAAACAAAAATCACCAAAAAAGTTCAAATCACTAACTCCACGCTGAAAATTTGCTATAAATTATTTATTTCATCCATTTACTCAAAATTGTAGGTTAAGATCTTACCACTTTATGAAACGAATTTATAAAAATTACAAGCCAAACAATTGTTAACTATTAAACCATTCTGAGAGAAAATAAGAACTATTACCTCTAATCAAACAACAGATTAAGAATTCAATACTAAGAATCAATTGATTATTATGCATCTATGGACATCGTTCCAGACAAATTGGAACAACAAAATTGCTTTTATGAACCACAACTATTAGGTCATATTCAAACCACAAATCAGTAAAAAAAATTAAGCCAAAATGTCCATTTTCTATTTAATTCTTCCCCTTCTGAACAATTAGCCTTAAATTTTATCATAGAATTGTCGAACCAAACATTTGTTCAAACCCAAAACAAACACGTTATCAGCCATAGTATGCATATACCATCATACATATATTTTTCTAAAAATGGAAGAAGAAAGAGACAACTTGCTGATTCATCCCATTTTAAACAATTAGCCTTCAATTTCATAATCACACGAATTACCGAACAAAATCTTCCTTAAAACCCAAACAATCATGCTATAGAGTACACCACTCTGATCTCTATTCGAGAAAGTGATCTCCAAGTCCTTGTGGATGGTGGGCTCGGGTGGCGTGACCAGGTTGACGTTTATCACGACTCGGATTTCAGCTTTCCGCTTTCGATTAGAAAGCATGGAAACAGGGGTCAGACCGCCCAAGTTTCCTCCCCCGACCTGTATCATATTAACTCTGTCGCCGGGGTTAATGGGGGGAAGGTCGTCGTCTTTGTCCTTATCGATAGCCGCAACCGGCGGGGAGTTCGGACTCCATCCTCCTCCCGGCGCTGAGGTCGCTGCTGCTCCTGCCGGTCTCTGAATTAGGTTGTTCAAGAGCCCTTCGTCAAATAACTTCCAAAGTTGTTTGAGGAGATCATGACACTGGTTCGTATTATGGCCAATAGTGTCGTGATAGGCACTTACGATATACATATGCGATATCGATATATCCATCGATATTTCCATAAATTTAAGGTTGCAATATTACTTGCGATAACGATATTTTCATCCTTGGTTGAATGTAAGCAGGTCTGTCTTCATATAAATATGTGGGCTCTTCAATAGTATAACTCAAGTCACTGCATCTTTGAATATGTATGATCGATGATGTTGATAGGCGAACAACAATCAGCTTCAAGCAAACTGGTTTTGAAGTTTAAGCAAGGATTTTGACATCAACTAATTAAGCCGTACACCATCTTCGATAATTACCTTACGTTTAAACTCTGAACAATTGATGATGGTATTGAACAAAATTTAAACTCCAATCGTCTTACTGTTGATGGGCGAACAATTGTCAGTAAATGACGAACAAGGATTAAAGCTACAACGAGGATTATGAACCAAATCAAGGAAGATCAACACAGAAAATCACGATTTGGGTGCATTAACCAATCTGGGAAGTGTATAAAATGACGAACAACTTCCCCGACGAACAATTAATGGGCGAACAGGTATTAGGACCCGAGACCAAGAATGAGCCAACTGTGAAGTCATCCATGACGAACAACTTGGTCAAAATATGATACAACAAATAGCCAAGGAGGTGTGTACAAGTGAACAAAGGACAAAGATCCCAAAGCCAAGCTGAACAAAGCCATAAGGCGAGCAACTTCCAAAGTACAACCTCAAGAGGCGAACAACTTTCAGTTGGAGAACCAACAAGATCAATTAAGCCGACCTAGGCGAACAACAGTGAGTCCGAGATAAGGACCAAAGAAGACTTTGTAACTAAGGTTCAGCTTAGATAAGATCAAAGGGACACATGTCAAGCATGCAGGCTAGGGAGACCAAGAGTCTTAGACACCTCATGCTTGCTAGTCTCTATAAATAGTTGTTCTCCAGCTTATTCATGTAATTTTCGAATTTCAGACAAAAAAAATACACACAAACACACTCAAACTCACACATACACGAAATAAGTCCAATTTCGACTACCGAATTTACAAATTCGATAAATCCAAACCCCGATTTACCATTTACGGTGGTAATCAATCACACGTTATTGATTGGTGACGTAAAAACGGATTAAAACAGCCACTAATCCTTACGATTAGATTCGTTCACCAACACTTACGTTTTGAGCTACTCCCAAATCCACACAAATGTGAGTTTGCACAATATTTAAGAAAAATAGAGTTTGTGAGTGTAAACTTAAATAATAAAATAATAAAATGTGATTTATTGACTTTTGTGAGTATTGATTATTTCTTTTTTAAGAATATGAAAAAAGAGTTGGGACGTCCCAAAAAGGAAAACGTAAAAAAAGATTCGGGGCGGAGGGAGTATACAATAGAAATGACCAGTCAGCGTCCACATAAGCATCGCAGACGGAAACCCCTAATTTTCGCCAGTACGTGACCGAAAACGGTGTCGTTTTTCAATTTCAGACCAAAATTAGACAATTCAATAAATTATGGAATCAAAATTGAACTTTACACTTTGTGGTTGATATTTCACTCGAAAAATATGGTTAGTATCCGATATATCACATTAAACCACATGCAAAATAACAGAACCAATTTCCGGAGGTAGTAAAACATTCTGAAAGAAAATAAGAACTATTACCTCAAATCAAACAACAGATTAAGAATTAATACTAAGAATCATTTTATTATTATGCATCTATTGACATCATTCCTGACATAGTCGAGCAAAACAGTTGCTCCAACTCTGTCACCTCGGCCTTCACTCAGTTCAACTCAGTGTGATTCAATTTCCTTCATTTGCACGATTTCCTTTCTCCTTCGCACGACCGTGCCATGGCTGTTGTATATATGTGGGTAATGGAGTTAATGATAGGTTAGACACATCGAAAAATGATATTATCTTTAAAGGTATTAATTCGTCTCATATCGATGTAAATGGGTCTCACAAGGAATTGACCTTTCAGGATAAAAAATACCTATCTGACGAAAATTCGATAGTTGCACTCTGTTGAATTTCAGAAGCAGAAATCGCAAGTGTTTTAATAAACTCAAACTATAAGACTCGATTACCATATAGAGAAAGACTCGACTTCTCAGTGCATTGAGAAACTCAACTTCTCAATCTCATATCTAATTTCAGTGATTATGAATACTCCACACATCTTGAGTATTTATAGATACTCAAGGATTGCATAGAAATGTTGTTACTCTACTCAAGGTAAGGGTTGCAACTCTTACCACCAAAATGTGTCACTTTAACGGAATATTCACGTTGAACCAAATGGTTACAACCTTTCATTGAAAAGATGTCCCTTCATGAAGAGTTCTCTCAAATAATTATAGGACAATTCTAGTGTGCACCAGATACACGGGTGCACCTAATCTAGTCAACAGGTAGCCTTTATTTTGCCTCTTAACACAAATATCGAGATCATGTAATCATTGGCCAATTAGTAGTATTCTGGACAGAAAAATGGGTCCATGTCGTCACACTTTATTTCAAAAAATATCCCATGTAAATGGGCCAAAATATTTATTTTTTTGTGCCCATTTTTTAATAATTGTTTGAAGCCATTTTTTTTCCAGCACATTCGATCAAACTAGCCCAGGTTAATATGATTAGTGTACCAATTAAAAGCCTCTGTGATTTGCCCATTATATTAAATTAAAATAATCTTTCTTTTTTCTTTTTTAATTCTTTTTCAAAAGCAAATAAATCATGCCATTCATGTAATTAATAGCTTATTTATGATTTTGGATAGTTTAATAAATGAGTATTGCATCACTAAAAAATGAGTAGGTCTCCTGTGAAACTTGTTCATAGTATGGAATTGATACCATTACATTCAATCACTGATATCATTAAATGCAATCACTAATATTATAACAGTTTGCATTATAAAATGATATGGTATCAATAAATACATGTAATGATATAAATTTAATGCTACGAAACTTGTTCATAAGAAATTTATGCTTAAAATTTTAAATTCATTCAAATTATTATGTTTGTCTAATTGGATATGAAAAAATCAAACTAAAATCATTACACTCATTCCTCCTATCAGTCCTAACTAGCGTAGCACCCCCGTGTTACACGGGTTCGTTAATATTTCATATATAATATTTATTTAATTAATTATTGATATTTGAATAAAAAATGTTAGGTGGTTTATTTGAACAATATAAGTGGGTTTCACTAAATAATATTAGTTGTCTCTATTTGCAGCAGTTGTACAACATGCAATTAAATATTAAAATTTGACTTATTAGAGAAGTTTAAAATTTAATTAATTCATGCAGAATAATACTTTAATTAAATATATTTAATTTTTTTTTATTGCCCTCAAACAAAAACTTTAGAAATATATGACTTCAACAATTATGGTGAGATCAAACCACCAAATACATACTCCCTCCGTCCCACTATTATTTGCACACTTTCTTTTTTCGTCTGTCCCAAAATTATTTGCACACTCTAAAAAAGGAAACATTGATTTGCGTGCACACTCACAATAATATACACATATTTACCTATATGCCACTACTTTACTCAAAAAGTAACTTTTTCTTAATATGTGTGCCGTTTTTTGTATGCAAATAATACCGGGACGGAGGGAGTAATATTTTTTATAGGATACAATTATATATTGACTTAATTGCAAAATTGATGTCTACACATAATTCTAGGTCTAATTCATATTAGTAGCCTAAGTTTAAAAATCAAGATTCTTATTGTGTCTTAAGACAATAAAAAAAAAAGAGAGTATGTTTTCAAATGACAAAGTATAGAGTAAAAATATTTCATACATGAATCATGGAAATGTATTAGTTGTTTTCACTAAAGAGTATTAGTTGTTTTCATTTAAGAGTATTAATTTATTTCACTAAAGAGTATTAGTTATTTAGTGAAAATAAAATTATACTATTCAATATTAACAACTCGTACTCTTTAGTGAAAACAACTAATATTTTTTAGTAAAATCAACTAATACCCCTCAATGATTGATGTATGAACCAATTTTACTCTATACACTCTTTTTAAATATTAAAGTTCACAAAATATTTTTTTTATATTTTAATTGTATATTCATCAATATAATAAATATATTTAATTGGCTTGTTTAAAATACTGACAAATTAATATATCGTAAATTAATAGATCATAATTTTTTTCAAAACATATAAATGATTATGGATTGGTTGGTTGATAAGCTTAATAATTATTAGGCAATTGGTATATAGGGGAATTCACTAGTTGGATTATCGAGCCCTAACTCACAAACCATAATTATTGTTATACAACTCGAAAATAATTTTTTTAAATTACTATATTTATTAAATAAAATTGGCAAACACTTGTATGATATCATTATATGTATTCACTAATGCTATTAGACTTATAAACTAAAACTACAGTATAAAATGTTATGGATTAGTGGATGCATACAATAGTACGGTGAATACATATAATGATATAAGTTCAATACTATGAACAAGTTTCACAGGAGAGTAACTTGTAGGATCAAGCGCTTGCCACTAGGCTAAAAGCCTGGACTTGTAGTGAGGTGCTACTTTATTTCCTTTAACCGCATCTAGCTGCAGCACCACAAGTCGAATAATCTCCGCCAGACTTGGTGCACCGGGCCTTTATCGCGCCCAACTCGGCTGGGAGAAGCTGGACTCTGCGCTCAACAATCTCCCCCCCTCCCGGCAGCATCTGCCAGCCCTCTTGGCCAACAAATGTCTTCCACTGGGATTTGAACCCGTGACATGTGCTCTGATACCAATTGTAGGATCAAACGCTTGCCACTAGATTAAAAACCCGGACTTGTAGTGAGATTCTGCTTTATTTTTTTTAACCCCATCTAACTGCAACGCCAGAAGTCGAAAAGCCTCCACCGGACTTGGCGCACCGTGTTGGTCCCACCAGTCAGTTTTTAATATAATGCGGAAGCTTAAAGAAAAAACTTTTTCAAGATCTTTTTAACAAGAGCACAAATATAAACAAAATATAAATGAAAGTAGTAAATAACACAAGATGTATAGTGGTTCAGATATAACGATCCTTGTCCACTCTCCCTTTTTCAAGGGGCCTTACTAACCAACCAACTTACTCACGAACACTGGAATTGACAAGTACCAGCACCTTGCTTACACGCTTTAGATCTAACTTCGATCTAAAGTATATTCAACTACAAACTCCTTATGAGTAGATATGAATCAAGAACTATAAGAGTGCTAATTGCTTGAGAATACTAAGGCTTGAGTATGATCTTTGTGCGCGTGACTAGAGTTATTCTTCATACTGGCACTCTTGTATATATAGAGGTGATTAGGGTTTAGCCGTTGGAGAGTTAATCTAATCAGATCTCTATTTATGGAAGCTTCAATCAATCAATTTCCAAATTGATTGATTGGGTTGGTGAGATCCTTGGATTGATATCTTCATTCTGACTTTCCAATCCGATCAGTGAAGACTTTATTTGAAATACCAATGGTCAAATGCTTCCATTGCACAACTCTGATTCTTCCAGAGTAGGTTGAACCAGACACCAGATGACCCAGAGGTCCTCTGGTCCAGAGTCGGTTAAGAACCAGATTACTCAGTAGAGTCTAGAGATGATTCTGAGCATCTTTTAATTCACCAGACTCGTCTGGTCTGGGAAAGGTCTTCTACCTCTAATCTTGATCTACTCTGATGAAGTCTTCTGGTGGAGTCCTCTGGTGAAGTCTTCTGGTGACTCTTCTGGTGAAGTCTTCTGGTCTGGCAGTTCCCCCTAGACTAAGTCCTAATCTAGTTCTTCATCTGGCTAACAGGTCCAGATGGTCCTATTACATTTTCTGGTTTGTTTAACTTATCAAAACTAACAATATTTTTCCTAACAATTTCTCCCTTTTTGATGAAGTTAAAACAACACCAAAACTGAACAAATAACATAAAAGCATGAAAGACAAATAAGATAAGACCTTAGAATAGATCTTATCAGGCAAACAATGAGACAACAAGAAGTTGTCTTAAGACAGAAAGATAGGATATTTCATTAAGATAATAATCAGAAGAGATTACAATGAGATTACAAAGAGATCCTATCTAAGCATATCTTCTGTCTTCCTTGGGTACCAGGAACCAATCAAGGAACCTGTCTTGAACAGCTCTGAGTTTAGAAGAGTTTGCTGGAGTGAAGTTCAAAAGCACCTTGGTCTTGTACAACTTCTTCAGCTTTGCCCAGTCAATCTGGTTCCCAACCATGGGAGTGTTGAGATAGTGAAACTCTGGGGCAGTGACTTCCAGGTTGAATTGGATAGTAGAGTCCATCAGTTGTTTGTACAAGTCTGCATCATAAGCCTTAATCCAAGAGCGGAAAGTCTTGTTGATCAATGTTTCATCCTCTGGTGGTGGCCTGTGAATGTAGTGTTAGATAAACCATATAGTTTTGGCTTCTTTCCACCTTTCAATAAGAGGAAGAGACACAGTAGAGTCAAAGGACCCTTCTGTCCTCAGAGGCATGATATCCATGACTTCCACAGTAGTCTTCCTTTTCAGGCTTGAACTTCCACTTGCACTTGGAGGAGGGAGACCTGCTTCTCTTGCCTTCTTGTTCTGCCTTCGAACATATCTGAGTCTCTGCTCTTCATCTATGTTCTTCCTGATTCTGGCAAGTCTCTCTTCTTCTGTCTCCTCCTTGAACCTCTTCTCTGCTTCTTCCACAACTTCCTCTAAGAAGTTTTTCTTTACTTTCCTTATCTTTCTCTTGACAGGATCCTATTCAGCATCAACAGCTTCTTCTTCAGCAGATAGTTGCTTGGCCATTGCCATAGATTTCAACTCTTCCTTCTTCTTCTTGTGCAGCTCAGCCTGAGCAAGAATATTCTCCAACAGGTCCAGACGACCAGAGTAGTTGAAGAGAGTATCATTAGTATTCTTTTCCAGTTCAGTTCTGGCCTTCTCTTCCCCCTTTTTAACTTCTTCAAAAAGGGTTTCTACAACCTGCCTGATCAGAGCAGGTAACTCTGTGTTGGAAGAAGAGTGAAGATCCCTGGGCTTCTTAGCTTCTTCAACATATGCCTGTGCCTCAGCCACCAGGCGCTCCTGCTTCTGCATCATCTCCTGCAGGGAATCCTTCATCCTGGCAGTCTCCAACATTTGTGATGCCATTTCTACTTTGAGAACAGAGACTGGGCGAAGCTGGTCTAGAACATGTTCTTGCAACTGCTTATGGCTTTCAATGATATCCAGCTTCAGGAAGAGGTCATTTGCCTTGAATGATGCTTTACAGAGGCAAAAGTTGCCTTGATCTGCTTCAGAAAGTGCTTCCTCTCCTGTCTGATCAGGTGCTCTATCATGGCTGGCCCCAGATGTTGTATTGCCTTACTGAACATGCCAATCTCCTGGACCTGTTCATTGAAGAACAACTTCATCTTCTGGAGCACATCAGGGGTGACATCGAAGTCCTCTTCATTAGAGTACAACTCTGGAGGAAAATAGAAGTGAGGGCCAAAGGTGTATGAGGGGCCCTCTAGAGAGATCATCACTCCCCGCTGGATCAGCAAGGTTCTGACAACTACCTTAGTAGAGGCTGGAGCTCGAGCTCTGTAGGATTCTGCACATTAAGCTTCTTCTTGATGTTAATCTCCCAAGCAGTAAAACCAGCCGTGGTCATCTCTTCCAGCAGTATGACTAGATCTTCTACATCTTCTAATCTGGCTTTACTCCAGACTTTGTCATCCGTCAAGTCTGATAACAGGGGTAAGTGCTCCAGCAGGATGGGGAATTGCTCTCTTAGCCAGAGCTGAGAACTTACACTCATACTCTGTCGGATTGAACCCATATCTGAGTCATTGAATGTGAAGGGAGTGGGCATCCGAGCAGAGGAGGATGAGGCTAAGTTGGGAGGCTCAAGTGAAGCATCCTCTTCTTCACTATCATCGCTAAGCGAATTTGTGGGGGAGGTAGGAGAACCAGGGAACTCCAAGGCTATGGAAAAAGAGGGATTCTGGTTAGTTTGAGTGGGGGGGGATAGGTGTTTGGGTTTGAGAGGTAGAGGGGTTTGTTTGAGTAGGTTGTTCTGCACCAGAAGAGGTAGAGGGTACCTCTGGTACAGAGGCTGTTTGTGGGGGTGAAGGGTTAGTAGGTAGAGGTGTTTGTGATTGAGTTTGAGGGGGAGAGTCTATATGTGGGGAATAGGGAATGTTTGGGATAGGCTGCTCTGGTAGGGGTGATTGTGAACCAGAGGCAGGGGGTTGGGGTCGTGTCTGGGTTTCTGGTAGAGAGAGGGATGGAGAAATAAGATTAACAGGAGATGAAGTAGATGGGTTTACCTCAGCTGAGTCAGCATCAGCTGGTACAGAGGCCTTTGGTGCTGCAGGAGAAGACACAACATCCTCCATCAACTGTGAAGCCTCTTCAATGGCATGTTCCAGAGCATCTCCCAGATCTGAGCTAGATTTGGATCTTCTTGAAGAATAGACCTCTTAGCTCTTGGCTTCCTCTTCAAAGGAACTTCCTCCTCGTCTACATCCTCCTCTGATGGCTCATCCACCAGGAGTGTTTTCTTCTTCTCTACCCTCTTCGATGTTCTGGGCTTCTTGCTCACACCGCCTTGATCTTGTCTGATCCTTTTCTTCGTAGGACCTCCTTTTTTCGCCTTAGGTGAAGTAACAACCTCTTCACCTTCTCCCTTCTGCTTCTTCAAAGCAGTTGTAAGGGGAATCTGGTCATCCTCTGATGAGCCAGAAATCACAAGATTGGAGGAAGCAGGAGTTGCATCCTTCTTCTTCAAGGACTTCTTCTTCCCTTTAGCAGGGGAAGACACAACTTGTAGAGGTGCAGCAGGGATGGCCCCTTCACCATCAGAGTCAGAGTGGCCATGTAGAGGCCCATCCTTGTGAAACAGAATCTTCGACTTGTGGAAACCTTTGCACCAAGAAGCTTTCCATTTGTCTGGAAATAGATAGTCCAGAATTAAAGTCATCTTTGTTCCCACAGAAACATTTGCATTGAACACGAAGTGATTCCCCTAGCTTTCTAGGACAATCTTCCCTCTGAACCTTTGCCTTATTCTTTCTCAAGATGTTCCAGAAGAACTTGGCCTAATCACATTGAACTCCATCGTAGATGGCTCTCATCACACACAGACGACCAGTGAAGATGGCATCTGTGCTATGATTCTCGCACATCAACACCTTCATAACCAAATCAAAAAGTACCTTGTACTTTTGACGAAGATGCTTGTCCAGAAAATCCCTTTGTCAAGGCCTGGCATGAAGATCTAGCGAAGATCTTGAACGATTCTATGGTTTCTTCCTCCTTATACTTCAGCGGATCAACACCGGTAGAAGAAATGTTGTCAAAAAGCTTGCAAAAATCATGCTTCGTGAAGACAACATCTTCTCCATCAATCTTGGAAGCAATATGTCCATCGTAAATCTTCATCCTCACCAGAAATTGTGCAACATATCCATCCAAAGTGCAAAGACCTTTGGGGACAGCAGAGACAAGATTTTCAACTCCAGACTTGCGCAATAACTCCAGAATCTCCAATGCGGTAGGGTTGCGAGTGGAGTAGAAATCAACGGCCATCTCCATCCTTAGTTTCTTGCAGACATACTCGTGATTGAAGTTGCATTTAGGTGCCATTTCTATAAAATAGAGAAAGGTAGAGAGAAAACTGATTTTGCAGAGAGAAGTTAAGGTTTGAAGGTTTTGAACAAGTGAAGAGACAAAGTAAGAATTTTTAGAGTTTATAAGAGGGATGTACGCGTGGATTTTAAATTAAATGAGGTGTGAACGCGTGTAAATTAAAATTAATTTAGGGGACAAAATCAATTTGTCAATTGATTGACATATTGCACTTTAATTAAATCTGACGGCCAGGATTGAATTAGGCAGGTTACAGATTTAATTGTGTGTGTGGCATGGTCATTGGGACTGGGTTCGAGGGGGTTTGTGGCAGTCAAGAGAAAAAGTGAAATGATTGTCTAGACCCACGACCTTAGTTCTAAATACACTCTGAATATGAAACGTTTTGGGTGTATTTAGTAATTTGAAAGGCGTGTCCCAATGAACAGAGGCAGAGAAGTAAATATATACCTTTCATCTGGTATCGTAACCAGATGATACCTCAAGTAGTCTGATGTTACATCTCATCTGGTGGAACTTATCTGAATCTGGTAAAAAAAATTCTCCGAATTTCTCTGGAATCTGACAATGCATCTCATCTTATACATAACTCATCTGGAGATGTAACTTCTCTGGTATATCTAATCTGTAGACAGGTTAGTATATCAAGTGACATTAAAGAATATAATTGAAATTAAGGATACTTCTCTGGTATTCCCCCTAAACCAATTCTGTCTCTGGATCCAACAATCCTAACTCAAAGGCTAACTCTCTGAATCTGGTCTCAGCCAAAGGCTTAGTGAGAATATCTGCTCTCTACTTCTCTGTAGCAATCTTTTCCATCCTTATATCTCCCTTCTCCACATGGTCTCTGATGAAATGGTGTCTTATATTAACATGTTTGCATCTGGTGTGAAGAACTGGATTCTGGGTAATGGCTATTGCACTGTTGCTATCACAGAAGATTGGAATATCCTTAGCCCTAATCTGGTAGTCCCTAAGCTACTGACTAATCAAGAGTAGTTGTGAACAACATCTACCTGCAGCCATGCACTCTGCTTCTGTAGTTGATGTAGCAACTGAAGTCTGTTTCTTAGAGAACCAAGATACCAACTTATTCCCTAAAAATTGACATGTTCCACTTGTAGACTTCCTATCTATTCTGCACCCACCATAATCTGAATCCGAATATCCACTTAACTCTAAGTTATCATCTGCAGGGTACCATAAACCCAAATTAACTGTTCCTTTAAGATATTTCAAAATCTTCCTAGTTGCTTCCAGGTGACTCCTTTTAGGATTAGCTTGAAATCTTGCACACACACCTACAAAAAAAAGTGATATATGGTCTGCTTGCAGTCAGGTACAGAAGAGAACCAATAAGTGCCCGGTACTGAGTCTGGTCCACACTCTCTACAAACTCATCTGGATCCATGTTAAAATTTGTCATCATAGGAATCTTGGCAACTTTGATAGACCCTACTCCAAATTTTTTAACATGTTTCGGATGTACTTTGCTTGATTGATGAACATTCCCTTCTCTGTTTACTTTACCTGCAAGCCTAAGAAATAATTCATCTTACCCATCATGGACATCTCAAACTGGGTCTGCATGAGATCTCCAAACTTCTCACACAGCTTCTTGTTAGGGGATCCAAATATAATGTCATCAACATATATCTGGACCAGAAGGATGTCCTTTTCTTCTTCTTTCCTAAACAAGGTCCTATCAATCTTACCTTTAGTAAAAACCATTGTCCAGAAGAAATTGAGATAGAGTGTCATACCATGCTCTAGGTGCCTGCTTAAGCCCATAGAGAGCCTTCTTAAGCTTATACACCTTGTCACCTTGTTCAAAGCCAGAAGGTTGTTCCACATACACTTCCTCAATAAGAATCACATTAAGAAAGACATATTTCACATCCATCTGGTATACTTTGAACTTCATGTGAGCTGCATATGCTAGAAACAGTCTAATGACTTCTAGGCTGACAACATGAGCGAATGTCTCATCATAGTCTATTCTTTCAGAATGAGAATAACCATGTGCCACTAGTCTTGCCTTGTTTCTAGTAATGACATCATTCTCATATTTCTTGTTTTTGAAACCCACTTAGTGTCTACCACCTTTAGATGTCTTGGTCTGTCTACCAGCTCCCAAACATCCTGTCTGGTGAATTGATTCAATTCCTCCTGCATTGCAATAATCCAATTTGAATCTTTCAGTGCTTCCTTGATATTCTTGGGCACAATCAAGGACATATAGCAACTGAATAAGGCAGCTAAGTTAAGAGTTCTCCTTGTCTGGACACCCTTAGTTAGATCTCCTATAATTAACTCATTTGGGTGATCAAACGGGATTTTCCTTCCCTTGGACTTGCCTGATTGACCATCTACTGCAGTACCTTGATGATTATCACCAACTGCATGAGAGCTTCCCCCTACAGGAGTTCCAACCTCTTCTGGTTCTACTCCTTGTGGAGGCTTTTGCTCCAGAGAACCTGAAGATGGGTCACCATCTGAATCCAAATCTGACTTTGAATCAAGAATAGGTGGATTGACTTTGATAACTCTGGGAGTAGTCTGATTCTGTGTCTCATCTGGAGACATATTCCTTAAGTCCACCTTGCACTCAAGAGTAGATTCATAAAAACAACATGAGGTGTTTCCTCCACACAAAGTGAATTCCTATTAAAGACTCTATATGCTTTACTTGTGTTGGAATATCCTAAAAATATTCCATCTGCAACTTTAGCATCAAAAGTCTTTAACTTGGACTTCACATTGTCATGGATGAAATACTTGCATCCAAAAATATGAAAGAATGAAACAGATGGGGTTTTACCTTTCCATACCTCATATGGTGTCTTACTATGTCTCTGGGCAATGAGGCATCTATTCTGGGTGAAGAAAACTGTGTTGATGGCTTTTGCCCAAAATCTCTGGGGTGTGTTGTACTCTGCTAGAAGAGTTCTGGCAGCTTTCTTAAGGGTTCTGTTCCTCCTTTCTGCTACTCCATTCTGTTGGGGTGTTCTGGCAGCAGATGTCTCATGTAAAATTCCATTTTCCTTATAGTATTCTGCAATGTGTGAATTCAAAAACTCTGTCTCTTTATCACTTCTGATCCTCACTATGCTCTGGTTCTGCTCATTCTGAATCTGCTTGAGGAACTCTGGCAGCTTAGTGATAGTTTCATTTTTCTTAAACAAGAACACTACCCAAGTGTATCTTAAAAAGTCATCCACTATCACCAAGGTGTACTTCCTCCCACTGAAACTAAGAGGTGAAACAGGTCCATGTGAAGTAGTTGAAGTACTCTGGTTGTGGTTGTGGTCTGGGCTTCCTTGAAGGAAGTCTTGGGTTGTTTACCTTTCTGGCAAGAACCACAAACCTGATCCTTCTTGAACACTTCATCTGGAAGACCTCGAACTAGACCCTTTCTGGCAATCTTGTTGAGTGCTTTGAAATTCAGGTGACTCAACCTCTTATGCCAATGCCAGTTGTTCTCTGCAGACCCCTTTACAACCAGGCAAGTATTTCTAGGACAACTGTTGAAATCTGCAAGATAAATGTTACCTTTCCTCAAGCCAATAAGCAAGATATCATTAAAATCAGAAGAAAAGACAGTGCAAGAATCACTAGAGAACTTCACTGAGTATCCCTTGTCACAAAATTGGGATACAGAAAGCAGATTATGCTTGAGTCCTTCAACATAGTAGATTTCATCTACAGATACGTCATTGATGATAAATTTTCCAACTCCTCTGGTGATTCCAAAGTTGTTGTCACCAAACATTACTCTTGGCCCATTCAGTGGCTTGAAATCCTGGAGATGATCTTTCTCAAATATCATGTGCTTGGAACATCCACTATCATGTACCAGACACTGTTGCTTGAAAGTCCTTTCTCCAATGGGCTCTGGTCCTCTTGCAGAGAAATCAATTAGGTCCCCTACTAGTGCTGGGTCCTGATTGGTTAGTTGCAGGTTTTGTAGGATTCCAAAGATAAAGATCATCCCTTGCTGGATGAGGAGATCTTATCTTTCTTCCAAATTTATCTACCAGTACATGTCCTCTGACAATGACAAATTGAGTTGCTGGTCTGATTAGAACACCTTTCCTATACACTGGTCTGGTGTATCTCACTTCAAATCTGGCCTTTGAAATGACCTGCCTCAAAGACATGGTCTTAAAGGTCTGATTATAGGGGTATATCCTAGAAGAACTATCTCTAGTGTCATAACTACCCAGATCAATTGGTTTTCTATAGATGGGTCTCTGGTTCTGATGAAAGCTAGACCTTTTCTGGTGATTATAGTTCCTTTGAGTTATTTGTTCTGAAATTGATTCCTCTGAGAAAACCTTCTTTGGGGTCCCTGGTTCTGATGATAGTTTTATTGTCCATAGTTCCTTCTCTGAGAATTCCTATTCTGATTGAAGTTCCCCCTTCTTGAGTGCCTCTTCTGAGGTCCCCTAAATTGCTTAGGTTCCACTCTTTGAGGATTCCTCTAAGGTCCTCCAATCTTATTAGGTCTTACTCTTTGAGATTTAATATGAACAGAATCATCAATTGTCATTGGTTCCCCATTTTGAAGTCTAGTCTCTAAGATTTTCTCTTCCAGAACAGTCAACTCTTCTGAACTGCATTCTAAATGATTAGCAGAGTAGTTCCTTTTCCATCCAGGTTTGTGAACTACTTTGTAACCATTACCAGTAGGGTCTTTTTTCATCCCAGATTTCTACCAATTCACCAGATCTTACAGACTTGTTTTTGTTATAGTGATATTTATGAGATCTAGTGGTAATTCCAGAATATCCTAAACCATTCTTATCATTAATACGATGAGAAAACTCTGATATAATAGATACAACAGTTGGTATCTTTGGAGTTTCTTTGGGCATAGGTACTTCCTCAATAGTATCCACAACTTGTTTTCCCTTGATAAGAGATTGGTATTTGGCTCTAAGTTCATTGAACTCATCTTCCTTAGAGTCTCTTTCTCTTATGAGTTGATCTACCAGAGTATCTCTTTCTGTGATCTTATCCTGAAGTTCAGAGACTTCTTTGGAATGATCTTTCATGAGTTCTCTGGTGGATTTCTGCTCATGAGATTAAGATTGAACTTCTGCTCTGAGCCTACCATTCTCCTTTTCAAGTTTCTGGCAAAGTTGTACACAATTCTGGAGATCTGATAGCATTTGCTGCATATCAGACTCTCTAGAAGTACCAGATGAGTGAGAAGATTCAGTATATTTGGAATTAGATAAACACAAGGTAGATTCTTGTACCCCAGTGATGTCTCCAGATGAGTTCTCTTTATCTGCAGACTTGAAGGAACTCTTCCTGCCTCTGGTAGATTCCTTCCAGTGTCTTTTGTACCTGCCATACTTGGAGCTCATTTTATCAATTTTTCTAGTTAAGAGTGCTACCTGCTCCTTTAGACTCATGTCATCTACAGTAGACTCCTTCACTTTTTCTTCAGTCTTGATAGTTGAAGAGAAAGTAACTCCTTTCTGACCAGAAGAAGAAATCTCCTCTGATTGATCTTCTTCTTGTAGGTCATACTCGTAGGCTTTCAAATCAGATAGAAGAAGATGATGATCAAGAGTGTTGAGATCCTTGTTGTCTTTGATGACTGTGACTTTGATCATCCACCTGCTTGTTAGTGGCCTTAAGATTTTACTATTAATTTCTTCTTTAGAATAAGTTTTACCTAAGGCACTAGCCTTGTTAAGAAGGTTGGTGAGACGCATGTCCAGTTGGTCAATAGTCTCATCTGGTTTCATCTTGAAAGTGTCAAATAAGTGTTGAGCAGCCTGGAGTTTGTTGTCCTTTATCTTCTCTGTTTCTTCGCAGAGCATAGCTAACTTGTCCCACATCTCCTTGACCGTACTGCAGGTTCTCACTTTCTCTATCACTTCTTTAGTGAGGATGTTGATGATCTCAGTCCTAGCCACCTGGTCCAGGTTGTAAAGCTTTCTCTCATCATTGTTCAATTCATCTCTTTTCTTGAGAATTCTCTGCCTAGGTACTCTGCCATCGACTCTTTCCTCGGCAATTTCACTAGTTTCTTCCCTGGACCCTGATCTGCCATCATCAATGGGAGTCCAGTAAAATTGAATAGGGCCACTCCCAACCACATCAAGCACGCGGTGATGAATAGCTCTAAGATGATTGCTCATCATGAAACTCCAGTGGCTATAATCCTCAAAAGAGAATTCAGGCAATTTGCGACTCTTGTAAGAAGATTTTGAAGACATTTTGAGCAAATTTCAAAAAAGTTTAAACAACTTTAAATAGAGCAAAGGATCTGCCCGGTGACCACCAAAAGCTTCCTCAAAGCAGTGGTCTAGGACACACATCTCTGATACCACTTGTTGGTCTAGTCAGTTTTTAATATAATGCGGAAGCTTAAAGAAATAACCTTTTCAGAATCTTTTTAACAAGAGCACAAATATAAACAAAATATAAATAAAAGCAGTAAATAACACAAGATGTATAGTGGTTCGGATATAACGATCCTACGTCCACTCTCCCTTTTTCAAGGGGCCTTACTAACCAACCAACTTACTCACGAACACTGGAATTGACAAGTACCAGCACCTTGCTTACACACTTTAGATCTAACTTCGATCTAAAGTATATTCAACTACAAACTCCTTATGAGTAGATATAAATCAAGAACTATAAGAGTGCTAATTGTTTGAGAATACTAAGGCTTGAGTATGATCTTCGTGCACGTGACTAGAGCTTTTCTTCATACTGGCACTCTTGTATATATAGAGGTGATTAGGGTTTAGCCGTTGGAGAGCTAATCTAATCAGATCTCTATTTATGGAAGTTTCAATCAATCAATTCCCTAATTGATTGGGTTGGTGATATCCTTGAATTGATATCTTCATTCTGACTTTCCAATCCGATCAGTGAAGACTTTATTTGAAATACCAACGGTCAAATGCTTCCATTGCACAACTCTGATTCTTCCAGAGTAGGTTGAACCAGACACCAGATGACCCAGAGGTCCTCTGGTCCAGAGTCGGTTAAGAACCAAATTACTCAGTAGAATCTAGAGATGATTCTGAGCATCTTTTAATTCACCAGACTCGTCTGGTCCGGACTCGTCTGGTCCGGAGAAGGTCTTCTGCCTCTGATCTTGATCTACTCTGATGAAGTCTTCTGGTGGAGTCCTCTGGTGAAGTCTTCTGGTGACTCTTCTAGTGAAGTCTTCTGGTCTGGCAGTTCCCCCTAGGCTAAGTCCTAATCTAGTTCCTCATCTGGCTAACAGGTCCAAATGGTCCTATTACATCTTCTGGTTTGTTTAACTCATCAAAACTAACAATTTTTTCCCAACACACCGGACCTTTACCGCACCCAACTCGGCTGGGAGATGCTGGACTCTGCGCCCAACATGACTCATATAGGGAAACTCTCTTGTCTTGACCAATAGTGCATTTGATGCACTAAATTACACCAACAACGAGATAATTTTTCTAGACTGGCTTGGAGAGAAGAATTAGATCTCAATAGTTATTGATTGCTTAATTTCTTTCACTCAATTGAGATTGTATGTAATTCATTAATGTTGCTTTGATTTATTTTGGGTAAAGAATCATTGGAGCTCAATAATCTGTACTTCGGATGATATTATTAATTACATGATAGATTGCTAAATTAATACATAAAATCGTATCTAAACTCTACAGTGTCAAGTTGATTATGCTCACTTGGTGGGTTCAAAATATTTATCATATCAAATCTGGTCAGTAAATTAATTTCCGATTTGATAATAATGTTGAGTTTGTCATTTCTCAATGAATAAAAGATATTAACTAATTAAAGCATATAGTAGCTTAAATTAATTAATGAACATTGAATTTTAAACATGAAAAATAATAACCAGGAGTCATATTTCGTAATATGTGTTAGATGGATAATGTAATATTAATTATATAGTGGAATAAATTAATATTAATGGACTAAAATAATATTGAAGACTCAATATTGGTTTATAGACCCCTTGGGAGGTCCAATCCTATTCTTTCTAGAGGCCCTTGAGTAGCTTACAAAAGCCCCATTAATTAAGATGGTTAAAAGATTGGAATTATTTTGTTGCCACACCGTTTTTAAAGCAGTAAATGACAATGTTGGTCCCAAAACGAGTAAACAGGTGTATGGGGGGGGGGGAGAATACACCTGAGGTTACAAATTAAAATTTCTTCTAAAACTTATCAGATTACTTCAAATAGTAATTCGTCAGTGGACTTTAAGTCTGCTGAGAATTACTAGAGAAAGCTTACTAAGATAATACCTCCACTGAAAACTCAAGACTTTCAGTTGAACTACTATCTAATTAGCTTTCAAATGCGGATTAGTGAGCCCTTTAGAAAACTCATTTTACTTGATAAACTTTGAGTGGATAACACACACTTGGGAAATAGCAGAATGTAAATACACAAAATATAAAGTGGTTCAGAGATGAATCTCATACTTCCACTGTCCTAATCAAACAGGAGAATTCATTTCACTTGGAATTCCTTGTGTTATAGTGCCAAGGTGCACTGATCAATTAATCCTCTCTTAGGATGATTGATCACTAGGATAATTCCAGGTCCTAATTCCCAAAATAAACCAGCTTTCAGACTGATACAGATAATCAGCTTACTAACACCACTAAACACTAACTCTCAACCTAACAACTGAGTAGGGTTTTGAGTAGAGTTTGGTTCCAACTGTTGTGAGATAATCCTTACAGTGTAGCTCAAGGCTTAGGATGGATTATCTCTTTCTAAAGTTTGGATATAGCTTTTAAGCTCGGTTACAGAAGGTTTGTTAGGCTCTCTACAAATGTGAAACACTTGGGAAACAAAGTTAATTTCGAGTGCTTCTAGGTAGTTGTGAATGTAGAGATAGCTTTTATCTTATGAGTTTCCCGTGCATAAAAATGAGCACGTCCTTCTGTATTTATAGGCTTCCTTAAAAATCTTCCCGTTGGATTTGAATCTTCTCAAGTAAGTCTTCTTGTATCTGATTGGTTCAAACGGCTTTATTTGGAGCTTTAAGTCTTGTCAAGAAACGGCTGAAAGACCATACCTGTTCACCAACTTTCTGTAGATTGCTAGGGAAAGACTTTTGGTACTTGTCAGTCTGGGACAGGTCGGCTGTCAGTAAAGTACACTGACGTGTCATCTTCTCATTGGACCTTCAGTCTGCTTGCCCAGATTCTTGTCTTTCTTTAAGGTGAAACTCCTCTGAGAGAACCTTCTTATTCCTTTATTTATTGTAAGCTTCACTGAAATTCATTTTGCCTTGTTCCAACCAGATTAACTAACAACTTTTAATATGTTTAGCATTGAATGTGCTTTGTTAGTTCTCATCAGTGGACATTGGTCCTCTCCTGATGGTTTTAGTCTTAGTGAGAATACACTTAGAAAACATTCAAGACTTAGACTACTTCCTCAGATCACTTGTCTTAAACGGACTTCGTCTTTAGCAGACTTTGCTTTCAGTGGACTTCGTTCTTCAAAACACTCTATAAGTTACTAACTGCACTCTAGTTCTTAGCATTTTGAACTGTTTAACTAAACTCTAACTCTACTGAATATTTTACTTACAAACAACTTAGGAGGAATATTTTGGCATCTTAATCAAAACTTAAGTCTTATACAATTTCCCAACAATTTCCCCCTTTTTGATTATGCCGGAACCTATCTTATTACATATCTTCTTTCAGGTGAGGTTCTTCAGATGACATAAAAAGTTCAAGGATTTTGTAAGTAAAAATATTCAAGTACATAAGCCTAAATGATAATGAGATATTATCTTGGGCAAAAACATCAGTAGAGTTTCATTCCATGAGAAATATGAGAAGTACAGTTTACATGAAGTCTACTATCAAAAAGTTCAAACTTAAAACATCTGGGGACTTATAAACAAATGCCCATAAAAAACACTTAATATCTTCAAATAGTTTCAAACAAAGGTTCCAGTCCATATTGTTTAAAAACTCTGATTTTCAGCTCATTCTTCCTCTCCATCACCTCCTTTGAATGTCCTTTGAGACCAAGTTGCTCGCACAAGGACACCCATTCATCCGTAATCCGCTCTCTGTCCACAGCTCCAGTTGCATCTTGAGGAGGCCAGTAGGTGATTGGCTCAGGAGCCTTCAAAGCAAGATCTGGGAATCTATCATTCCAGGCTTCAATGATGGCAGGGAAGAGTTTTGGATATACTTCAAACATCCATGAGCTGAAAACTTCTTACACATTGTCCCTTCCCAATTCTCCACTGACATAATAGGAATACACAAATTCCCTTTTTGCAGTTTCCCATGCATCATTGAGTTTCTTGGGTACCCACTCATCGTGGTGAGGGAACTTGGCCTTTGAAGGAGCAATTTTATCTTTCTTTAGCTTGGTAGCCCATCTTTGATAACTGTTTCTGAATTTCTTTGAAGTCGTCTTATCAAAAGTGGTTAGCCTCTCCTTCCTCTTCCTCTCAGCCATCTCAGCAATGGTCTCCATCTTCCCAACAACTTTGTCTCTCCTCTCTTGTTGTTGAGAAGCAAGCTTCTGTGCTCTCTCATTCATCCCACCAGCTTCTTTGATAAGCTCAGTGAGCTCTGTAACTCTTGTGGGGGCAGATTTAGGAGTTTCAGATGCAATGAGTTCAGGATTTAAAACAGGAAGTACCTCTAATGACCTACTTGAATCAGTTGACCTTGCAGCCAACCTTCCTGAAGTTCTGGTCTTCTTTGCTACCTCCGCTGAGAGGATGTCAGTGGCCTTCCTCTTCGTTGATTCCCCCTTCTGAGCAGCTCTTTCTTCTTTCTCCTTCAGATGAGCTTCCTTGAACTTTGATAGATCTTCAGATGGGGTCTCCTTCCCTTTCTTGGCTCCAACAATCTTCTGGGCCTCAGCATCTACCTTCTTCAATGTGCTCTTGACTTGTTGGCCTTTTTCAAAATCAGAGGTCTCAAGGATAATGTTCATCTTGTTCTTGGGGTCCAGCTTCATTTCCTTAGCACTTACCCTCTTTTTCCCCTTTCCGGCATTAATCATGCATTCGGCCACAGTTATGTTTAGCTTCAGCTGATCATGGGCAAGGGCCTTCAGCTCAGTGGAGCAATGGTCAACTTCATCCTCCAACCTCTCCAAGGTTGCTCCAGCTGTTTGCCCAAAATGCACAAATTGAGCTAACTTCTCATCAATTAGCACATTTGTCTTTTCTTGTGTAGGGAAGTCCTCTGCCGCCTTCTTCAGGAATTCACCCAGCTTGGCTCCAAGCTCCTCATGCTTAGCTTCAAATTCCAGTATCTTCTGGTTCCATAACCCCTCAACTTTCCCAATAAGGTCAGCTGAGAAAGCCTCAACAGAGGACTTTAGGTTAATGGATACATTGTCAACTGAGTCCTTCAGGAATTGAGCTCTTGCTTCTTTTTCTTTCTGTTCCAGCTTCTTTAGGCCTTCAATAACTAGCACACTTTGACCTTCCACCACATCCAGCACCATCTGCTGAGAGTCTTCAATCTTTAAGGTCAGGTTCTGAAGTGATTTGGTTGTGGACTCCATCATTTCATCTACATGGTCTGAGAGGATGACCATCTCATCCACTTCTTCTTGCACAATCTCTTGTATATCCCTCAGTTGAGCTTGAAGAGAGGGAAGACTTTCCTCTTGGAGTGAGTGAACAACATCTTTCAGAGGAGTTAGGTTGAGTTGGACTGGGGGAACTTCATCAGTTTGTACACCTGCATGACAAACAATGTTAGTCCTTTCCCCCTCATTCTCACAACCTAAGTCTCATGTCACATCTACCTCCATAGCAACTCTCTCCTCCTCTCTCTTCTCACTTTCTTTCTCACTCTCTTTTTCTTTTTCAACTATTTTCTTTTCAGCCAATTCATCCTTTACAGGAATGATTGCTCTTATTTCTCCCCTCACAACCCCAGTTATTTCAACATCTTTTTCACCTCCTTCAGATTTTTCAATTTCTTTTTCAACTTCGTCATTTCCAGACACCTCAGCTGACTCCTTAGTCACTACTGAGGGCTGTTGTGGGAGAACTTCAGTAGACACCTCTACTGAGGTCTCCTTTGGCAAATTTTGTGCCTCAGTATCTCTTGCCAAAGATACATCCTCGGCTACTTCACCATCACCTTGCTTTGGTGAAGTACCTTCTCCTTCTCCCATCACCTTTTCTTTCTCTCCTTCCTTCTCCCCCTCAGCTCCTGCTTCAGCAACAACCTCCTCTGGCATCCCTTTCTCACCTCCATCTACCTTCTCTCCTTCATCTCCCTTTCTTGCCTCATCTAATTTGTCCATAACCAGACTCTCAAATATTTTCTCATCACAGAGAAGTCTGGTTTTGGTCATCTTGGCAAATTCTAACACTTCCCTCTCCTCCTTCTTCCACTCATCATCATTGCTGCCTCCAACAGCCAGCAAAATATCTCCTAACCTCCTGTCCTTGAGTTGGACAAGAAGTCTGACTCTCAAGAACATTGCTTTCAGGGTGGAAAACCTATCAAGCTCAGGATACTTGGACTCTAGAGAGTAAGCCACCTCATCTTTAAGAGTATCCAGAAAGGAGTACTCTTCTTCATCTTCTGATGGTAAGGAAGGGGTAGGGGATCTGATATCTGTGGGCTCTTCTGGGATAGACTCCAGGTGAGTTGAATGGATTTCAGATGGGTTGGGTTCAGATGAGGGTTGGGCTTGAGTTTCAGGAGGGGTTGGGTTTTATTCAGTGGGGGTTGAGGGGATGGGTTCATAGGGGGTTGAGGATGCCTCAGCAGATGCCTCAGATGGGGTGGTATTTTGGGATCCACTTTCAGGCTGTTGAGAGCCTTCAGTGGGGGTTTTAGACATTTTGGAAATTTTCTTTATTTTTACAGGGGTTCTTGGTTTGGTCTTGGGTTTGATGGGGGTAGGGGCAGGTACATCTGAGTCAGACTCAGTTGAGATCACATTAGGAGAAGAGTCAGGGTTACCTGATGAAGACTCATCAGTAGAGTTTGTGACTCTGACTTTCTTGGATGCACTCTCCTTCACGGCCTCATAAGACCTCTTCTTCTCCTTCTTTGAGGCCTTCTGTGCCTCCTCCTCCTTTTGAAGGGCCATCTTATCACTCAGCTTGACCAACCTCCTCTTAAGCTTGGTCTTCTTTCCCTCAGCAGACCCAACTTCCACCTCCTCATCTGCCGCTTCAGAGCTCTCTACTGTTGCCTTGATCATCCTTATTTCTAAGGTCTTTCCAGATTTGAACAAGGCCTTCAGGTTACTCCACTTCCTATCTTGTATCCAGTCCAATCCCACATCCACATTCTCTATCAAGTAGGAGATTTTAGTTGCATAGTTCAACTTACTTGATAGTTGGGGAGTCTTTTCCGGCTGGAATTTAGAGTGTTCTTTGTTCAGAGCCCTTAGGAAAAATTGTTGCCAGTTGAAGGAATTCTCCTTGATTTCCACAATTGCCTTCATTAACCTCAGCTTTGGCTTGCTAACTTGCTCCGTGCTCCCTTGATTTCCCAATATACATTTACCAACAATCTCACAAAGGACATTGTAAACTGGTAAAAGTACACTTCTATTCATCGTTGGGTTGTACTTTATCTTTTTCTGCATAATGGTGTACACCCAGTCCTCCTCTCTGTCAGCAATGCAGGTATCTGGGTTTGGACCTTCAGTGGGGAGTTCAAATAACTCCTTCAGATCCTCACTACTCAGACGAATCTCCTTCTTGATCCTCTGGTGCTCAACATCCTCCATATTGTCTCTTACCACCTTCTTCTTCCTTTGTAAGAATAGACATGGCTTGATTCTTGAGTCAGAATTGGATACGTTGTAGAAGAACTCAAGAACCTGTCTATCGAAGCAGTTCTCAGGATGAACTGATAAGAACTTCTCCAATCCAGCAGTTTTGACCATCTCTAGGGCCTCATTAATGTGTGGAAACTCTGGTCTTGTTTCCATCTCTGGATTATTGAAGATAACAATTGGCTCATACCAGAAGTTGTCCTTGTGGGTAAGGAACCCTAGATTAATTTTGGCCATTTGATTTGAAAGATTTTTCAGAATTTTGCAGAGAGTGTTTAGGAAGGATATTAGGGGTTTGCTTGAAAGTGTGTTCGAAAAGGTTCTTAGGCTGAATTTTGGGGGTTTTATATGAGTATTGAACGGTGAGATCTAATCCCGCAATCAACGTCTGAGATTGATTGGATTAAAGGCCGTGGATAGTTGAAAGGATTAGTGGGGAGTATTTGAGAGATCTCAATGGTTAGAAAAGAACCGCCTAAAATGAGAGGTATAAATTAAAGGAGTTGGTAATCGGAAGGTCACACCATCCGACTTTTAAGGCGCGTGAGATAGGTAACTGTAAAAGCAAAACTGACTTGTACAACGTGCATTAAATGCTTGTCATAATGAAATCTTTTTGAAAAAGAATAAAAAGATTTAATTTCCAAGAAAATACTCATTAGCTATTTCTGATAAGAGTTTTATAATATGAAACTAATAGCCTTCAGACTTGGAAAAATAGCAGAGTTAAAACTTTGACCTCTACTGAGATGGAACCTCTTCTGAGAGACATAAGCTCTTCTGTGATCAGTGATTCCACTGAGGTGATCCTCTTCTGAGGTTGAACCTCCACTGACTCGAAATCAACTCATCTGAGATTGGTTCCTTCCTTTACTCTCCTGGATCTAGAAGTCCAAGCTCTACTGACAGTTCTTGAAACCTTGCTTCAGCCAAAGGTTTTGTAAATATATCAGCCTTTTGTTTGTCAGTGTGTATCTTGAGCATTTTGATATCCTTCTTCTCCACATGATCTCTGATGAAATGATGCCTTATATCCACATGTTTGCATCTTGTGTGGAGAACTGGATTTTCTGAAATAGCAATTGCACTATTGTTGTCCCAAAAAATAGGAACTTCATTAGCAAAGATATTGTAATCTCTCAATTGTTGTCTTAGCCAAAGAATTTGAGCACAACAACTTCCAGCTGCCATATATTCAGCTTCAGTAGTGCTTGTAGCTACTGAATTTTGTTTCTTGGAAAACCAAGAGATCAGCTTACTTCCCAAGAATTGACAAGTGCCTGAAGTTGATTCCTGTCAATTCTACAACCTCCATAGTCAACATCTGAGTATCCTGTGAGTTCCAGATTGTCATCTGAGGGATACCATAATCCCATATTCACAGTACCCTTGAGATATTTAAGAATTCTCTTAGCAGCTTCCAGATGACTTTTCTTAGGATTTGCTTGATATCTTGCACATATCCCAACTGCAAAAGTGATATCATACCTGCTTGCTGTGAGATACAGTAGAGATCCAATGATAACTCTGTAGTGAGTCTGGTCCACTGATTCACCATCTTCATCAGGTTCCATCTTGGTGTTGGTGTTGAGTGGAACCCTTGCAATTTTGCTGGTCTGGCATCCAAACTTGTTGATCAGCTCCCTTGTGTATTTGGCTTGGTTGATGAAAATTCCTTCAGGAGACTGCTTAACTTGAAGTCCTAGGAAGAAATTCATTTCTCCCATCATTGGCATCTCAAACTTTCCTTTCATCAGCTGAGAGAACTTTTCACAGAGGACTTGGTTTGGACAACCAAATATGATATCATCCACATAGATTTGAACTAGCAAAGTGTCCTCTCCTTTTGTGATCCTGAAGAGAGTTCTATCTACTCTTCCTTTGATAAAGCCATGATCCAAAAGGAATTGTGACAAAGTATCATACCAAGCTCTTGGAGCCTATTTCAGTCCATATAGAGCTTTTCTCAGTCTATATACTTTGTGGCTTTCCTCAAAACCTGGGGGTTGCTCCACATAGACTTCCTCATTGAGTATTCCATTCAAGAATGCACTCTTAACATCCATCTGATACACCTTGAATTTCTTGTGAGCAGCATATGCAAGAAATAACCTTATTACCTCCAATCTGGCCACTGGGGCAAAAGTTTCATCATAGTCAAAGCCTTCAACTTGAGAATAGCCCTTTGCAACTAGCCTGGCCTTGTTTTTGACTATGATATCATTTTCATCCTTCTTTTTCTTGAATACCCACTTGGTTCCTATTACATTGCAGTGATATGGTCTGTCAACCAGCTCCCATACTTGATTTCTTGTAAATTGGTTGAGCTCTTCTTGCATAGCAATGATCCAGTTTGAATCTTGAAGTGCTTCTCCAATGGAACCTAGTTCCTGGTTAGATAAGAAACAACAAAACAAGGCACTTTCTCCATGAAAACTTCTAGTTTTGACTCCTGAGGTAGGATTACCTAGGATTTGCTCAACAGTGTGATCTGAGAGCCATGTCCTCCTAGGCTGTTGTCCATCAGTAGAGTTTAACTCTTCTGAAGTTGAGTCACTAGATATAGGAATGAAATCAAATTCAGGAAATAAGACAGAAGGTTGAAGTCCTGAGTCATCATTCAAGGTATTCTCATTCTCAATGGTAATATCATTGGTTCCCCCTTGAATGATGGGCTCAGTGGATGTCTCAGCTGTGACCACATCTTCATTGACATCTCTTACCTCTTGAACTGGGATTGTGTTCATCAGTTCAGTTACTTGTTCAGGAGAGCTCTCAGGTGAGCTTTGAGGAGTGGTTTGACTTTGGGTGACCTCTTTGAATTGTTGATCATTGAAGTTATCTCAGGTTGGGATGTATGTATCAACACAATTCTCAGGATAGCCTTTAGACTTGATACTCAATCTAGTTAGTCTTTGGCTTATCACATCCTCATTCTCCTTACTCCTGGACTCAAAAGTAGACTCATCAAAAACCACATGAGGTGTTTCTTCCACAACAAGAGTTCTACAATTGTAAACTCTGAAAGCTCTACTGATTTGGGAATATCCTAAGAAGATTCCTTCATTAGCTTTGCTATCAAAAGCTTTCAGTTGAGTTTTCCCATTGTTGTGAATGAAACACTTACAACCAAAGATATGAAAGTAAGATACCTATGGCTTTCTACCATTCCATAGCTCATATGGAGTTTTTCCTTGATGTTTGGTTACCATGGATCTATTTTGAGTGTGGCAGGCAGTATTAATAGCTTCAGCCCAAAATCCTTTAGGAACTTGAGCTTCTGCAAGCATTGTTCTTGCTGCCTCCTTGAGAGTCCTATTTCTTCTTTCAGCTACTCCATTTTGTTGTGGAGTTCTTGCAGCTGAGGTCTCATGTGCAATGCCTAATTCTTTGCAGAAATCAGATATAATAGAGTTAATGAATTCAGTGCCCTTATCTGATCTTATCTTTACAATGTTCAAGCTCTTTTCATTGCTAACTTTCTTCAGGAGCTCTGGCAGCCTCACTTGAGTCTTCTTCTTGTTTGCTAGGAATACCATCCAAGTGTACCTGAAAAAATCATCAACAACAACAAGTGTATATTTTCTCCCATTGATACTTACAGGGGTTACTGGACCAAAGAGATCCATATGTAACAGTTGAAGTACTCTGTCAGTAGAGTTTGCTATTTTGCTTTTGAAAGATGCTTTCACTTACTTTCCCTCCTGACAGGCTTTGCAGATGTGTTCTTTGTTGTATACTTCATTTGACATTCCTTCCACTAGTCCATGTCTTGCAATCCTGTTCATCATCTTGAAGTTCAGATGACTTAGTCTTTTGTGCCACAGCCAATTAGTATCAGTTGAGCTCTTTGCAATGAGACATGCATTTGGTGTGCAAGACTTCCAATCTGCAAGATAGACATTTCCTTTACTTGACCCAGTTAGTAGAACCTGTTGTGAAGATATATTCTTGACAAAACACATGTTACAAGAAAATTCAACACTGTATTCTTTATCACAAAACTGACTTATGGACAAAAAATTGTGCTTAAGTCCACTGACATAGGATACATTGCTTACTCTTACTGAGCCAATTATTAAGGTACCATAACCTTTAGTGGCTCCTTGTGAATTGTCACCAAAAGTGACTTGTGGACCTTCTTTCTCAACAAACTCTGTCAGGAGACCTTTGTTGCCCATCATGTGCCTAGAACATCCACTGTCCAAGTACCAGACTGAAGATTTTAGAGCTTCTCCTTTGTTGAGGTCCACTGAGCCCTGCAATCAAAATCAAGCTTTAGGTACCCATTTTATGTTGGGTCCTACCAGGTTAGCTGTACCTTTCAGAATCCAAATTTGCCTTATAGTTCTAATCACTTTAGAATGACTAATTTGTCTTCCATAAATATCTACATAGATTGTTATCTCCCTAGGTGCCTTGGGAGTAAACTTTCTATGGGTGTCAGCCTTTGAAGGAACATAAACCTTCTTTACATTCTTTCTTTTAGGCTTGGGTGCACCTGGCATGAGTTTTTGTTGATAAGGGTATGAATGGCCTTTTCCTTTAGGCACAAAAGGAATAGGTCTTCTGTATGAGTCATTCCTTGAGGAGTGCTCATGCCTGGGTGCTTTCAGCTAAGGTTGCTTCATCTGTGAAGACCTCGGCTGATAGTACCCCTGCTGAGGTCTATTATGATTAGTCAACTGAGCCTTTCCATTTGGTTTTGGCTGAGTTTGACTTCTCTTTTTTTGGACCTTAGTTGGTCTTTTACCTTTATCTAAAGTCTGTGGTTGAAAGGTCACAGACTTAACAAAAACTCTCTTTGTGCCACTTGAAGAAGCAACACTCAGAGGACCTTCTGAAGGTTTTGGAATAAAGCCTATTCCACATTTGTTATTAGGTTTGATCTGAAAATTTTGAATCTCCTCTATGGCAAGAGAGGGTTTGTTAAGAGCATCAATCCTTTTTAACAAGGTCTCTTCAGATTTATGTAAGACATCAATTTTCAGGAGAGAATCCTTTACTTGGCTTACCAGTTTTAAGTTTTCTTTAGTTAACTTTATCTTAGATTCAGTAAGATCTTTTATCAGTTGATCTTTGCCATTTCCTTGACTCTTGAGGATTTCCACCTCTTTTGTCAATTCAATGGTAGATTGGGCTGAGTTAAGATCCGCCTAATTCCCAGAATCAATTAACTTAGAGTTTTCTCTTACGAGATTTTTGTTTTCATCTTGGAGACAAAAACTTACTTCTTGCAACCTTGAGAAATCAATCATCAATTGTTCCAAAGCGGACTGAAGATTGAGTTCCTCAGTTGACTCTGACCTCGGCTCAGGTGAGTGTTCTAGAGAAATGGATGGTTTAGATTGTACCTCTGGTTCTTCTCTTGCCATGAGACACATGTCATCTTCACTGCTGTCTGAGAACAGTCCATCAGATGACTCCAGATCTTCATCAACATCCTCAGCCACCGTCGCTTTCCTTTCTCCATATCTTCTGTCTCTCTTGGCTTGCCTTTCCTTCCTTTCCTTTGTGCTCAGTTGAGGACAATTATATTAAAAATGCCAACCTTCTTGCACTGGAAGCATCTATTGGCATCATCATTTTTTTCCTCAGTAGACTCCTTGGTCTTTGATGATGATCCTTCACCTTTGTTATAGTTCTTGTAATCCTTTCTCTTCTCCAGCTTAGTTGAGCTTTTCTCTCATTCTCTGGTGTCTTTTTGTGGATAACTTCTTCCTTTTCTGTTATCCCTGTAAAATCTTTTATACTTGCCAAAACGGCTGTTAAGTTTCTCAAACCTTCTAGCCATCAGGCTGAGTTCTTCTTGCATCTCAGCCTTGCTTTGAGACTTGCTTGCCTTTGTACTCTTCTGAGGCTTTGGGGATTTTGGCTCAGTCTCCTTAGCTTTGAAGGCAACTCCCTTCTCAGCTGAGGTCTCATCAGGAGCCCTTTTCCTGTTTAGATCAAACTCATAAGCCTTAAGTTCAGAGAATACCTGTTGCATAGACATGCTAGATAGATTCTTGGTATTCTGCATCATCACAGAGTACACATCCCATCTTGAGGTTAGACCTCTCAGGATCTTTAAGGCAACTTCTCTTTTGGTATAGACTTTTCCCAAAGAGTTTATTTCATTCATGATGTCAGTGAACCTCCCATCAAGTTGGTCAATGGTCTCAGTGGGCGCCATGATGAACTGCTCATACTTTTGAACAACTACTGAAAGCTTGTTCTCTTTTATCTTGTCAGTTCCTTCACACATGAGAGCAAGAGTGTCCCAAAGTTCTTTTGCAGTTTTGCAATGGATCACTCTTCCCATTACAAAATCTGGAATGGTGGTGTAGAGAATGTTCATGGCTATGAAGTTGAGGTTGTTTCTCCTCCTCTCATCTGTAGTGAAGTTATCTTCATCCTTGGGTCATTCTTTTCTTGGATCTGCAATAGTCTCAGCTGTGGTTCTAGGGTTAGGTGTCATAAAAATAAATGGACCTTTAGTAATAACCCTTAGCATTTCATCATGCACACAGGCAAGATGAGCTCCCAATCTGATCTTCCAGAAGTCATAATTTTCCACTGAGAACTGTGGAAGCTTATGATGGGACATATGGTTCAAGGGATTAACTCCCATGTTGTTCTCCGCTGGTGGTGCTACCCTAGCTGCATTGTCAGCCATAATATCTAAACAAGTTTATCAATAAGATCAATTCAGATGACCTATATAAAATACCTTTAAGCACAAGGTATACTTAGAACAATGGTCTTTTGAACCACTGCTCTGATACCAATTGTTGGTCCCAAAACGAGTAAACAAGTGTATGGGAGGGGAAATACACCTGAGGTTACAAATTAAATTGTCTTCTAAAACTTATCAGATTACTTCAAATAGTAATTCATCAGTAGACTTTAAGTCTGCTGAGAATTACTAGAGAAAGCTTACTGAGATAATACCGCCACTGAAAACTCAAGACTTTCAGTTGAACTACTATCTAATTAGCTTTCAAATGCGGATTAGTGAGCCCTTTAGAAAACTCGTTTTACTTGATAAACTTTGAGTGAATAACACACACTTGGGAAATAGCAGAATGTAAATACATAAGATATAAAGTGGTTCAGAGATGAATCTCCTACGTCCACTGTCCTGGTCAAATAGGAGAATTCCTTTCACTTGGAATTCCTTGTGTTATAGTGCCAAGGTGCACTAATCAATTAATCCTCTCTTAGGATGATTGATCACTAGGATAATTCCAGGTCCTAGTTCCCAAAACAAACCAGCTTTCAGACTGATACAGATAATCAGCTTACTAACACCACTAAACACTAACTCTCAACCTAACAACTGAGTAGGGTTTTTAGTAGAGTTTGATTCCAACTGTTGTGAGATAATCCTTACAGTGTAGCTCAAGGCTTAGGATAGATTATCTTTTTCTAAGGTTTGGATATAGCTTTTAAGCTCGGTTACAGAAGGCTTGTTAGGCTCTCTACAAATGTGAAACACTTGGGAAATAAAGTTAATTTTGAGTGCTTCTAGGTAGTTGTGAATGTAGAGATAGCTTTTATCTTGTTAGTTTCCCGTGCATAAAAATGAGCACGTCCTTCTGTATTTATAGGCTTCCTTGAAAATCTTTTCGTTGGATTTGAATCTTCTGAAGTAAGTCTTCTTGTATCTGATTGGTTCAAACGACTCTATTTGGAGCTTTAAGTCTTGTCAAGAAACGGCTGAAAGACCATGCCTGTTCACCAACTTTCTGTAGATTGCTAGGGAAAGACTTTTGGTACTTGCCAGTCTGGGACAGGTCGGCTGTCAGTAAAGTACACTGACGTGTCATCTTCTCATTGGACCTTCAGTCTGCTTGCCCAGATTCTTATCTTGCTTTAAGGTGAAACTCCTCTGAGAGAACCTTCTTATTCCTTTATTTATTGTAAGCTTCACTGAAATTCATTTTGCCTTGTTCCAACCAGATTAACTAACAGCTTTTAATATGTTTAGCATTGAATGTGCTTTGTTAGTTCTCATCAGTGGACCTTGGTCCTCTCCTGATGGTTTTAGTCTTAGTGAGAATACACTTAGAAAACATTCAAGACTTAGACTACTTCCTCATATCACTTGTCTTCAGCGGACTTCGTCTTCAGCAGACTTTGCTTTCAGTGGACTTCGTTCTTCAAAACACTCTAGAAGTCACTAACTGCACTCCAGTTCTTAGCATTTTGAATTGTTTAACTAAACTCTAACTCTACTGAATATTTTACTTACAAACAACTTAGGAGGAACATTTTGGCATCTTAATCAAAACTTAAGTCTTATACAATTTCCCAACAGACAACATCATAATTTTTTTTTTAAAAACACATTAATCTCAATAAATCAAGCACTCATTTAATAATTAACAAATTTGTTGTATATTATAAAAAGAAAAATAAAATCCTGATCAAAGTAAAAAAAAAAGGCTAACAATTAAAGAATTCTAAAGCAAAACAAAGAATAAAATGACAAAGATAACATGTTAACCCAGAAGGCCCACAAAACTCAATAGCTTAAAAAAAAAAATTGGGCCCAAAAAAAATTAATCAGGCTAAGTAAAATATATAAAAGGAAAACCCAAAAGTGAGGCAAACTAATTCAATATGCAAGAATTTCGGGAACTGTCAGCGAAGAACCAGTCAATTCAGTCTTCACCCTTGTTTTATCTCTCTCAGACTTCTTATTTCATCATCACTCCTCATTTCCGGATCAATTCCTCTGCAAAATTGATTTGGGGATCTTCAAATCTATCAATCGAGAAATTGAAGCCTACCACCAGAATCATCAATTCGAAGCCACGACTCACCCATAGCTGTATAAAAGTCAGATTAAATAAAAAAGAGACCGAAATTGATACACCAAGTGTTAGGCCCATCTTCACAGATCACACTCATCGTCTTCGTTGGCCCATTCACCAACGAAATCTCTCTCATCCTCTTCAATTAACCATAAACAAATTAATATTCTCTACTTTTGTGCAAAATATACTCTTATCATGTTCTTGAATTTTTTGTTTCTCTCTGCTTTTCAAAAAAAAAAAAAAGTGGGTTCTCTCTAGATTCTTCTTGCTTTCAAGGAAGACAGATAAAATCGACCAATTATTTATAAAATTCCCCTATCAAAGAAAATCCACAACGAAGCATGAATCATAAGAAAAATGTAAAAAAGAGAAAAAAAGGAAGAATGGAGGGAGGTCGAAGAGAAGTTCCAGAAAAACTGTGAAAAGAGAGAAGAAAAGGAAAGAGAAGTACGACACTGTTGGGAAAATTCGGGTGCCCAAATCTATTCATGATGAAATTTAAATACGAATTTACATCTAATTATTACTTGCATGAATTAATCCTAAATTAATTCATATGATAACTATGCCAACAACAAATTAACATGCATATGAATATAAACACGTAAAATTCTACGGCGGAAAAACTAAGAATTTCACGTAAAACGTACCTCTTGAAGCAACGTCCGATCAAGATCTACGGGACAAGCACAATGATCCTATCAACCGTAAAAACTTTCTCAAGTATTCCCTTTCATCTTATTTGTCCGCTGGTGGGAATCGCTCATGTATAATTTTAAGGGAAAATAGAGTTTTTTGTCCTGTAAGTTTGGTCACCTTTGTTTTTCGTCCTACTAACTTTTGACTTTATTTCTTGGTCCTATAACTTTACAAAAATTAACTTTTTCGTCCTAAAACCGGCTATAGAAGGTCACCCAACCGGTGACGCTGATGTGACACGATTTTTGAATTTTTTATAAATTTTATTGTGATATATATCCTGTGTGGAAGTGTTTGATTGGTTAAAACTTATATATATGAGTATATATATTAAAATTAAATCAAAATTCACATAAAATATTAATTTAAATTTTAAACCCACAACCAACCCCCCCCCCCCCCCACCACCCCCGGCAACAAACTGCCCCCCACCCAAAATGTAACTTAGCTGTTGTAGGCGACGGAGGCGGCGGCCTGGTTTCCCAACCACGCGGGGCAACCGTTTTGGTCTTTACTTGATGGCGTTTGCGGTGGAAACGATATTGAGGACTTTTTGTAGTCGTGATTCGAGAACGGTTTTTACGGTGGGGTCCATTCCGGTGAACGAATTGACTGTAATAGCGGCGGCGCGTGGGAGGGCAAGTGACATATTGTAGAAGAGCCGGGAGAATGGTTGGTCTAAACTGAAGAAGTCAGAGGGCAAATCGGTGGTGCGTATAATTGACATTCCGAGAAGAAAATCGAGCTTTTGGTCCTGATTTTGTGTGCTATCTGCGACATTGTGATTGTTAAATCATTCAAAAATTGAAATTAAAACAACATTGAGCTTTGATTTAATCAATCCCTAATTTGATGAAACCGCCGCCGCGCCGGAGAGAAACGCCGCCGTGCCGGAGGTCCAGAACGGCATTCAGCGGATCCCATCTAGGATGCTATTTCCGACGATAACCCCAGGAAAGCATCTGTTAACAGACACATGGCCTTCAAGGCTTCAATCCAGTTTCTTGCACGGCCTCTTTCAATCGTCGTCGGAAATTGAACCAGGTGGTTGTAAGTTACATTGGGGTGGGGGAGTGGGGCGAGGAGGGGGGATGGGTTGTTACCGTGTTTGGGGTGGGGGGGTTTGAATTTTTTAAATTAATATTTTATATGGTTTTAATTTAATTATAATATATATCATAATAAAATAAAATAAAAAAATAAAAAATCGTGCCACGTCAGCGTCACCGCTTGGGTGACCTTCTTTAGCCGGTTTTAGGACGAAAAAATTAATTTTAGGAAAGTTATCGGACTAAAAAATAAAGTCAAAAGTTAGTAGGACGAAAAACAAAAGTGACCAAACTTACAGGACAAAAAACTCTATTTTCCCTAATTTTAATATAATAAAGAAAAAATAAAATATTTTTGCTCTTGATTTTTCCAACTCATGGAATTGTATACTAGGGGATGAAATAATAATTCCCTATTTATAATAGAGGGGTGGCCGAAAATTACATGGAAATATGGGGAGAGAAATTTTTTTTTCTTGGCCTCCAAGAAATCTTGAATATATCTCATATATTATTTTCTCCATAATAAAATATTCCACAAAAATTTCACCCTCCTCATTATAGGGAAATTTTCGAAAATTATAGACTAAAGAACACAAGATTTGGATATTCTTGAATTTATGAGATAATCTTGTATTCCAATAATACATATCTTCCATAATATCTTTCCAGAAAATCAACAAAATATTTTCTCTCTCCTATATCTTATTTTCGAAAATATACATGAAAAATCAGCAATTATATTTTCTTTTATTTTAGCCACCTTATTATTATCGAGCTACTTATTGGGCTACTTGAGGGGCCTTTAGGAGAATTAAGATTGAACCTCCAATGGGCTTCTGAATTTCAATATTGAGCCTCAATATTATTCAGCCCATTAATATTAATTAATACCACTAATAAATTAATATTGCACTATCCATCTTAATCCATATTGCGATAATATGGGCTTCCGGTTATTATTTCTCGTGTTTAAGATTATTTAGTCCATAATTTTTCACTTGCAAGATTTAGTACGATAAAACTTCTGAGCCCACCAAGGGGACAAAGCACACGAGTCGTACTCGTACACGTTTCTCCGTATTAAACCTTAGCAACCGTCGTATGATTAATATTACTGCCCAAAATACAAGGTTTGAAGTCACGATGATTTTCACCCAACATGAATCAAAGCAATAACTATTAACCACACACGGTCCTGTTTAAGTGACGGGGATTAAGAAATCAATAACCACCGAGGTCTAATTCTTCACATTTCAGAACAGAAGAATGTATCCTCGTTGTAGGTCCTCTTCAACACTGTGCTAGTGCAATCTCTTGGTCAAGACAGAATCTGAGAATTACACATCGACCTTTTGCGGCGGATTGTTCAATTCCACCTGGGTCGTGAATTTGTACGTTTAGTTACAAGAAACTCGTAAATGTGATCTTCCATGATCTGGTATCACCACATTAACTTCAATGTAACACATACTATATATAGAACGGGTTTCAATAAACATTTAACATTCATTCTTATTTAAAGAAAATGTGATAAAATAATTATTCTCATAAAAAAAGTGTTTAATACATGAATTATACAAAGTAAAAACATACTTTCATTGTTCTGACCTTGTACAGAGCTTTGATAAAGGGGTATTACTGGTTGAAGAGGTTGCCCAAAAAAGAAAATTTGAGGTGGAATTTCGGACGGACAAAATTAAAAGAGGATTAGATCCAACGACTAAAAAAAACCGGGTACACGGGTGTACCTGGTGCACAACATTACGACCCATAATTCTATTATGTAAGTATACAAATATACAACAATGGCCATGCACCATTTTTGGACAAAAGCCGTGGCCAATAGACACGGTCGTGCTCTGCTCGGCTTGGAGGGTGTTTGACTAAGCTTATTTGAAACATCTTATAAGCTCTAATATCTTATAAGTTGTTTTAAGAGCTTATAAGATGTAATTTTTAAGTAGCTTATAAGTTGCTAAAGCGTTTGGCTAATACAACTTATAAGATCTTTGATAATTTATAACAAATATTTTTTAAATTTATAAAAAATAATTTTTTTCTATTTTTTATCTTGAGGTGGGGTAGGTGGGGGTTGGGGAGGGGTGGGGTGGTTTCAGGGTGAGGTGGGTGGTTGGGGTGGAGGTGGTTAGAAAAATAAGTTGGGAAATCCCAACTTATTTTTTTACAGCTTATAAGATGTTGGAAGCTTATTTTATGATCTTATAAACTATTAAACATCTCATTTTGCCAAACACATTAGTAGTACTTATAAGCTCTTAAATAGCTTATAAGATGTTTTAAGGAGATTATAAGCTAAGCCAAACACCCTCTTGGTCGTGACAAGTCCAGCTTCGAAACGACGTTGTCATCTTTACTCGCCATCCCCAATTTTTTGCGTCGGAATCTTTCTAGTTCGAAGCTTTCCGGTTTGATGAGACTTCCAACGCCAATTCCGGCTTCAATGGTGGCTTTTCTCCATCTCTGGTGGCGTGAGCTCTACTGGCGTCGAAGCTTTCAGCTTCCATTAATGGCGAGCTTGCTTCAATTAATTTCGGTTGTGAGCTCGATTCCTTCCGGCGGTAATGGTGGCTTAGATTCCGCGACCTCCAATTTCGAATTCCAACGTGGCGAAACTTTTCATAATACCCGGCAATGATTCGAGCAACGACCTTGAATGGCAGCTCCTACTTTCTTCTTCAATAATACTCTCTCTCTTCCATATTCAACTTTCCTTGCTTTCTTTCTTAATTCAAGCAGGCCCCATCAAATAAAGTTTGATTCCTATATTCTATGTACTCATGTGAGTGTATGCTACTTTCATCCTCAAATTCCAATTCAACTTCTAATAGTGATAACAAAATGGGCCTTTTCTCAATTTTTACTTTGGGCCGCCCACTTGCTTGTTATGGGCCTCCATTCTAAAATTAATTTCCCTCAAGCCCAATCTTCTCTCTTTCTACCCTCATTTGTTTCTTGATCGATCTCAATAAGTATGTGTTTGCTCCAAAAATCCTCAATTTCCTATAAAATAGCGAAACACGCCTTTTTTTTTTTACTATTAAGCACAAATGATAAAATTAATGCAAATAGTCACACGAAATCCAATAAAATTGGCAAATAAAACATACGAATTTCAAGCCATTTTCACACTTAATTAGCTTATTATTTAAATATTTTGGTATTTGTATGACACTCTACTAGTTGGCTCACCATTTAATTTTTTTGCTATAATGGAATCATTTTTATGTTATTTATATCAGTTCCTCCTAATCTTTTAATCCTGGCCCAAGTATTGTTTCTGGGAAAATTGCAGAGCTCCACCTTCGTTAAATCTAATTTATTTCCTCGGCCCCACCATTGAAATTCCTTGGTCCCGTAATTCCCACATCTTCGCCACAAAGCTAGCATATTGAAAGCTGAGCTGGTGATTCCACCGGTGTTTTAATCCCGGAAAGTGAAGAGAGAAAATCTTGTCTGAAGAGGTCAGTGTTGGAGAGATCTGGCACCTACATATGGCATTTAATACTTACTTTTAAATATATATCTCTTCCCTACATGATGTATGTATGTATAACTAGTACTATTCAAAATATTTAAAAAGGTTGACATTGAAAAAATATACATATACATATTCTTATTAGATTTGGTTCATTAAATTCAGATTCTGTAAAATTTAAAACTGGATCAACACAACTAACGTGGGTATTATAATAAAGAGAAAGTTGACTAAGAGTCGCTTTTACAGCTATTAAGCTTATTTTATGATTTTATAAGCGGTTAAACATCTTATCATTTTATTTTGCGGAACACATTGATAGGGCTTAAAAGTTATTAAGCTGGGCCAAACACCCCCTTAATGAAGCATTTTGTAACGTCTAAAATTCCATCACGCCACCGGCTGGCATCGAAAAGTTTCCATTGAACCATTCATCAGAAAGCCTGAACTGCAGATGAAGGTAACCTTTTTATGGGTGCATGCTCTCATATACATACATATATGTATGTGTCATTGTGTGCTAACCAGGCACAAGATTTTGCAGAGTTTTATTTGCGTCATTAATTATTTCATATGAACGATGATGAAAATGGATACAGGGTAATAATGATAGAATGAGAATAAAAAATAATTTATCATACTTAGTACGATTTTAATGTAACACAAAATTTAATAATCATAATAATGATATAGTGATATGATTGCAGGGGGTGGATGTTGGTGTTCATGAGAGACTGCTTATTACAGAAGAAGAAGAGGGTGATTTAAAGAACAGAGTTGTTGAAGAATCGAAAAAAATATGGAAAGTCGCATTGCCAAGTTGTGTTGCAAGAATCTCTTCATTCGGAACCATGGTTGTAACTGTGAAGGATCAAATGTGAAGTATGTAGTCTGCTGAGCTTAATTTAGTAGGAGGCTATGTTGGTAAAGTGTTAGCCGTGAGAGTTGGTGAATTTGGGGTACCAGAGGAGGTGGACCAGATGAAGTTGACCAGAGAAGCCTGACCAGAGGAGTCTGACAGGTGAGCTACCAGAGGAGGTCCATCAGGTGAGGTCTGGTCAGACGAGTCTGGTAGATAAGTCATCAGAAGAGGTCTATCAGAGGAGGTCTGGGACCAGAGGTCATCTGGTGAAAGAGACCAGAGCCAGAGGAGGTCTTGTCATCTGATCCTGAAGTTCGTTATTCACGAAGTACACCAAATTGAAGCTAATTCGAAGGCGGTTCTAACTGAATCAACCATGGCGATTATTGAAGTTGATAGTCAGCTGGATAACTACCTTTATTTTGAGTTTGTTACAACTGAATCGAATCTAGGGTTCGTTTCCAATCTCTGTAATTATAAAAGGGGCTTCTCAACTGAGAGAGAAGTGAGAACTGAATTCATTGTGAGAGCAAACACGAGAGATTGTGTGAGATTGTAACTTGTAACTTCCAATTCTTTTCTTAGTGGAATACTCTATCCTCTCGGATCCCGTGGACGTAGGAGTTCTTCTCCGAACCACGTAAATCTGGTGTTCTTGTGTGTGATTTTTAATTTTGTCCTTATTGCATTTGATTCCGATTCCCGGAAACAAGTTTTCTTGTGAATCCGAAATCCGATTAACAAGTGGCGCCGTCTGTGGGAAGCAATCATGGCTGCAACTAAGTTCGACATTGAGAAGTTCACGGGAAAGAACGATTTCAGCTTATGGAAGATCAAGATGAAGGCTCTCCTGGTACACAATGGGTTGTACGAAGCCTTGTTGCCACCAGCTCAGGTGGCTTCTGGAACTAATCCGGCGAAGGTGGAGGAGAACAAGAGGAAGGCACACAGTGCGCTTATCTTGTGTCTTGGGGACAAGCCATTGAGGGAAGTATCGAAGGAGGAAACCGCTCTTGGGATCTGGAATAAGTTGGAGCAGTTATACCAGACCAAGTCTGTTACGAACAAGTTATACATGAAACAGAAGCTTCAAGTCTTCAAAATGAGTGAAGATAAGAATCTTGGTGATCAGTTGGACGAGTTCAACAGATTGGTGGATGATCTGGAGAGTTTGGATGTTACAATTGATGATGAAGATAAGTCATTGATGCTGTTGAATGCCCTACCTAAGTCTCTGGAAAATTTCAAAGATGCCTTGTTATTTGGAAGACAAGATCAGGTGATGTTTGATGATGTTCAAACTGCCCTGAAAACCAAGTTTCTACAGATCCAAGCTGATGGGAAGAAGCCTGCTGAAGGATTGAATGTTCAATCCAAGAAGAAGAAGGGGTTTCAGTCCAAGAAGAAGGATGGTGGGAAAGGGAATAAGGGTGGGAAAAATCTGATTTTGTTGAGAAGAGGAAGTGTTTCACTTGCCATAAGGAAGGTCATCTGAGAAAGAATTGCCCTGAAAGAAAGAAGAAAGACAATCAAGGTGATCAAGATGGAGATGCAGCTGTTGTGGAGGTTGAAGGATATGATAGTGCAGAGGTCTTGATGGTTAGTCATGAGAGGCTAAGTCAAGAGTGGGTCCTGGACTCTGGGTGTACTTTTCATATGTGTCCACATGAAGACTGGTTCCTGGATCTTGAGAAAATTGATGGAGGTCTTGTTCTTTTGGGTAATGATGAGAGTTGTAGAGTGCAAGGATCTGGTTCTATCAAGATCAAGATGTTTGATGGGGTTGATAGGATCTTATCTGATGTCAGGTTTGTTCCTGAGTTGAAGAGAAATCTTGTTTCTCTTGGTACTTTGAATTCTAAGGGTTTTGAATTCAAGACAGAAAAAGGAACTCTGTCAATAACCAAATCTGGAAGAATTGTTATGAAAGGAATGATCAAGAATGGTTTGTATACTTTGATTGGAAGAACTGTAACAGGATCAGCTGATGTTACCATGGGGTCTTCTGAGGTAAATTTGTGGCACAAGAGGTTGGCACATGTTGGTGAGAAGGGCCTGGTGGAGTTATCCAAGAAGGGAGCAATCCCAGGGAAGAGGATATGTAAGCTGGAATTCTGTGAGAGGTGTGTTCTTGGGAAATCAAAGAAGCAAGCATACCAGAAGGGGAAGCATACCACCAATGAGGTCATGGATTACATACATTCTGATGTATGGGGACCAGCTAGGGTATCCACTCATGGTGGAGGCAGGTATTTCCTTACCCTTATTGATGATTATTCCAGAAAGGTTTGGGTTTACATTCTTAAACAGAAGAGTGATGCCTTCTCTAAGTTCAAAGAATGGTTGATTGAACTTGAGAATAAGAGAGGCAGGACTATCAAGCACTTAAGGACTGATAATGGGCTTGAATTTCTATCAGAGGAGTTTCAACAATTCTGTAGGGAGAAGGGTATTACTAGGCATAAAACTGTTCCTTCAAACCCCCAGCAGAATGGTCTAGCAGAGAGGATGAATAGAACTATTCTGGAAAGGGTTAGGTGTATGTTATCTGATGCTCACTTACCTAAGAGTTTTTGGGGGGAAGCTGTTAACACAGCTGTGTATCTCATTAATAAAGTGTCATCATCTGCCATTGAGTTTAAAACCCCAGATGAGGTTTGGTATGGAAAGATATCAGATTACTCAAAGTTGAAAGTGTTTGGATGCCTAGCTTATGTTCATGTGAGGCAAGACAAACTTGAACCTAGAGCTTTAAAATGTGTTTTCATTGGGTATCCAAAGGGTGTTAAGGGGTATAAGTTGTGGTGTCTGGAGCCTGGAAACCAGAAGTGTATTACCAGTAGAGATGTTGTGTTTAATGAATCTCAGATGGGATACAAGTCAGGTGGAGGTGACAGGGAGCCATCAGATGAGGAGGTGGATGGGGTTATTTCTGAGCCAATTACTCAAGTTGAGGTGGAGCCTGATCATGACAATCATGAGAGTGCATCTGGTTCTGAACCAGAGCAGGAAACAGGAGATAATGGGTCATCAGATGAGGATAGTGCACCTGCAGAGGAGGAAGAAGTGCCAGAAGCAGACTTGAGAAATTATAGCCTGACTCTAACAGATCCAGAAGACAAATACATCCTCCAGCAAGGTTTGGACGTGTGGATCTGGTCTCCTATGCACTTGTTACAGCAGAAGCCATAGAGTACCAAGAACCTAAAAGCTACAGGGAAGCCCTTGAGTGTGATGATAGAGAGTCATGGGTGACAGCCATGACAGAAGAGATGGAGTCTCTTAAGAAGAATCAAACTTGGATTCTTGTTGATAAGTCACCTAGGCAGAAGCTAATCAGTTGTAAATGGTTGTTTAAAAGAAAGCTTGAATCTGGTGTGAAAGATCAGGTAAGGTTTAAAGCCAGGTTAGTTGCCAGAGGATTTACTCAGAGGGAAGGAATTGATTACAATGAGGTTTTTTCACCTGTTGTTAAGCATTGTTCAATCAGACTACTTCTCAGCAGAGTAGTCCAAGAGGATCTGGAGCTACAACAACTTGATGTAAAGACAGCTTTTCTGCATGGTGATCTTATTGAGGATCTGTACATGCACCAGCCAGAAGGGTTTGTTGAACCAGGGAGTGAAGGGAAAGTGTGCCTGCTCAAGAAATCACTGTATGGCCTCAAGCAAAGTCCAAGACAGTGGCACAAGAAGTTCAATGAAGTTATGCTATCCATTTGATTTGTAAGGAGCAAGTATGATACTTGTGTATACCTGGAAAGGCAAGGTAGTGATGTGATAGCCTATCTTCTGATTTATGTAGATGCTTATTGCCAGTAAGAGTCTTCTGAAGATTCAGAGTATCAAAAGGAAGCTCAGTGCTAGATTTGATATGAAGGACTTGGGAAATGCTAAAAGGATTCTTGGAATGGATATTCTTAGGGACAGAGCAGCTGGAAGACTATTCTTATCCCAGAAGAGTTACATTGAGAAGGTCCTGAAGAGGTTTAACATGCATGAGAGTAGAGCTGTGTCAACTCCTCTGGGACAACAGTTCAAATTATCTAAGGAAATGGAACCAAAGTCTGATGAAGAGAAGAAGACTATGATGAAAGTACCTTATGCAAGTGGGGTTGGAAGCCTGATGTATGCTCTGGTCTGCAGCAGACCAGACTTGGCTTATTCATTGAGTATGGTGAGCAGATACATGGCTAATCCTGGGAGATTACATTGGGAAGCTTTGAAATGGATATTCAGATACCTTAAGGGGTCATCTGATCTGGGTCTGATGTTTGAGAGGATGGCTGACCAGAAGAGTCCACTGGAAGGATTTGTTGATTCTGATTTTGCTGCTAATCTGGACACCAGAAGATCCTTAACAGGGTATATCTTTACACTTTACAATACTGCTGTGAGCTGGAGATCTGTTCTGCAGAGTGGAGTTACATTGTCTACTACAGAAGCAGAGTTTGTTGCAGTGTCTGAGGCTGTTAAGGAGGCTTTGTGGTTGAAAGGCATAATCAAGGATTTTGGGATAAGTCAAAGGGCTGTGGTCATCCATTGTGATAATCAGAGTGCAGTACATCTGGTGAAACATCAAGTATTCCATGAGAGGTCAAAGCATATTGATGTAAGGTTGCATTTTGTAAGGGAAATCATTGATAAAGGAGTGGTTCTCATCCAGAAGATATCTACAGAGGACAATGCTGCAGATATGTGTACAAAGTCTTTACCAGGGATGAAATTCAAATTCTGTGTTGAATTGGTAAAGATGAGTGTATGTGATGTTCCTTAGGCCCTTGCTGGAGCATGGAGGAGAGGAGGAGAGGATTGATACTTCTCATCTGAGGTGGAGAATTGTGAAGGATCAAATGTGAAGTATGTAGTCTGCTGAGCTTAATTTAGTAGGAGGCTATGTTGGTAAAGTGTTAGCCGTGAGAGTTGGTGAATTTGGGGTACCAGAGGAGGTGGACCAGATGAGGTTGACCAGAGAAGCCTGACCAGAGGAGTCTGACAGGTGAGCTACCAGAGGAGGTCCATCAGGTGAGGTCTGGTCAGACGAGTCTGGTAGATAAGTCATCAGAAGAGGTCTATCAGAGGAGGTCTGGGACCAGATGTCATCTGGTGAAAGAGACCAGAGCCAGAGGAGGTCTTGTCATCTGATCCTGAAGTTCGTTATTCACGAAGTACACCAAATTGAAGCTAATTCGAAGGCGGTTCTAACTGAATCAACCATGGCGATTATTGAAGTTGATAGCCAGCTGGATAACTACCTTTATTTTGAGTTTGTTACAACTGAATCGAATCTAGGGTTCGTTTCCAATCTCTGTAATTATAAAAGGGGCTTCTCAACTGAGAGAGAAGTGAGAACTGAATTCATTGTGAGAGCAAACACGAGAGATTGTGTGAGATTGTAACTTGTAACTTCCAATTCTTTTCTTAGTGGAATACTCTATCCTCTCGGATCCCGTGGACGTAGGAGTTCTTCTCCAAACCACGTAAATCTGGTGTTCTTGTGTGTGATTTTCAATTTTGTCCTTATTGCATTTGATTCCGATTCCCGGAAACAAGTTTTCTTGTGAATCCGAAATCCGATTAACAGTAACACAGTCGTTTATCGGACATATAAGCTCAGTCCATCTTGCAGGTTACGCGCTCGTTCAGGCCCTTGTTGTGCGATTCATAATCGGAATTTTGGTAAATTAATTCAAATTTTATAGTAGCATCATTTAATAATGAGATTCAAGATTCCAAATGTTTGACACTCTTACAGCTTGGAATGTCGAGCGCAACAGAAACTCTGTGTGGGCAAGCATTTGGAGCAAAGCAGTATCATATGATGGGGATTTACCTCCAAAGATCCTGGATCATTAATTTCATCACACTTACAATCCTACTTCCTGTTTTGATCTTCGCGGTGCCAATGTTTAGGCTGCTGGGACAAGAAGAAGAGATTGCTGAATCTGCAGGATACATATCTTTGTGGTTCATTCTGTATCTCTACAGCACTGTATTTTCGTTGACAATTGAAATGTATCTTCAAGCACAGCAGAAGAACTTGGTTAGTGCGTGGCTGTCGGCTACGCAATTTGCGATCAACATCCTCTTGTCTTGGCTTTTCGTCTTTGTTCTCAATTGGGGTGTTGCGGGTGCAATGGCCGCACTTTGCATATCTTCGTGGTTCGTAGTTGTGGGAGAGTTTATCTACATTTTTGGGGGGTGGTGCCCCGAGTCGTGGAGAGGATTCTCTATGGCTGCATTTAAGGACATTTTTCCTGTTTTGAAGCTCTACATATCCTCTGGCATCATGCTTTGGTAATGTTTATGTTGAACCACTATAATACTTATTTGATGGCAACGATGAACTATCAATATTGTTTCTTTGTTGTGAGCATCAATTTGTTAGAACTTATCCTTATATCTTATCTCAATCAGTTTGGAAGTAAGATCTTGATTCCATGTATTGAAGCTTGTTTTAAAAAATTTGTAGCTTGGAGTTGTGGTACTTTGCGATTTTGGTGTTACTAGCAGGATACATGAAGAATGCTGAGGTTTCCATATCTGCGTTCTCGATATGGTAACTTTACCATACTATTTTCACACCGGTTACTTGGTGAAACTGGTTTATATAAGATTTTGTTTATTCTGCATGTTCCTCTTTCAGAGTCAAGATGATATGACGTTTACTGAATGAATTTTATTGAGTTTTCAGCCTTAATATATTAGCTTGGTTTTTCATGATCAATGTCGGCATCATGGGCGCTGCAGTGTATGTATTTCCACACACATGTCTTTAAATTTCTTGTAGAGAAAAAATGATTATAATTGTTCCTTTATGAATTCGGTGTGTTTTTCTCTCCGAAATTGAACAGAGTTAGAGTGGCAAATGAGCTAGGCAGAGGAGATGCTAAAGCTGTAAAGTTGTCAATCAAAGTACTCATCGGCACGTCTGTGATAATCGCGCTCTTCTTCTGGACTCTTTGCCTCATCTTCCGTAACAAACTTGGATACTTGTTTACCAACGACGAGAAGTGGCTGACGCCGTTTCAGATCTTTCTCTTCTGCTTGCTTTCTCCGTCTTGTTCAACGGCATTTATCCCGTCTTCTCAGGTTAATCAATCTCTCTTGTTAAGTCCGTAATATGGAAGAAATGTTGAGACTCAGATCTAAAGTTGGGCCTTATTCTAATAAACTTCAATGGTTCGGTTTTAGGGATGGCAATCGGAGCAGGTTTGCAAACGAAAGTCGCTCTAATTAACCTTGTTTGCTTCTATGTGATTGGATTGCCTACCGGAGCTGTGCTCGGATATGTAATTCTACATCAAGTGAAGGTAGATTGCAAATGTTGCAATATATAATCTCAGTTTTAAGTTAGTATATATGTTCAATTAATTGTCATCTAAATTTGGATGTATATGCTAACACTGTGACAGGGTATATGGATTGGAATGATGAGTGGAGTTGTGGCTGTAACACTTGCACTTACCTTCATGGCATGGAAAACCAACTGGGACGAAGAGGTATGACAAAAAGGGGAAATATATCCCCAATTTTTTGTGTGTTTTCAAATCTTTACGGTTATACTCTTTTAAATTATACACAAAAAATTATATTTATTTAGGTTTTGATAACACTTCTAAAATTTAATTATTAAAAGAACTTAAAAAAATATCAAGCTTAATTGATGGTACGATCTCATAATAGACCTGCAAAAATATTACTATTCACATTTCTATATGTATATTTGATACTTAACGTAACAACAAAAATACAAAACATGTAGAAGAGTTACTCTTTTGACATAGGGATGGATTTGTTATTAAAAAAAAAAAAAATTGCAACAATGTTATTTTAATTTGTCTAATATCATTAAAACTATGTACATTTCTTTTATAGACACAATCACTTTATTATCACCCTTCAACCATCACTTAATTACCCACATACCATTGACTTTACACTCATATACAATTACTTTATTTCTAAATGGAACTCACAATACCCTTATTTTATCTATCTTTTTCTTAAAATTTGTACCAATGCATGTGAATATAGTTTTCGGAGTAACTATTAAAATAAAAATATATAAAACATTGAGAGATATTTGTATACTAATATTTTTTATGTAAGCAAATCCTTAAGAACCTGTTGTTAATTTTATATGTGTGTTTGCTCAGGTTCTGAAAACTTCAGCACGTCTCAAAACATGGTACTTGAAACCTTCAGATGAGAATATGCAACAGAGCAGCTCAGATTATGATTCATCAGTTCAAAAAATCTGAAAAATTGGATCACCAATACTTATCCATGTTTTTGGTACTTGGAATTTTTTTGGGTAATTTAACAAAGATGAATTTTGATAACTTGAAGATATAATTATTGTTAAGCAAAATGCTTGCAGCAGTATGGTTCGGGAATAGTAACATGTTGATTACTGATTACTGAATGTCAATATTTACGAATGTAAACTACAGTTTCATGATCCTAATCGTTCAATCCATTATTAAATATACAGAGAACATATGAAAATATTACGAAGATAAATCTTATCTTATAATAATATATTCTCAAACACCACCTTATTCTTAGGCTGATGTGGCATGTCTCAAATCTCATTATTTTGAAATATTGTGCTCTCATTAAAAGTTGGTTAAACTTTTAATCTCGACCCTTCGTTCTATATCATTAAATCTAAACCATTAATTTATATCTGCATAATTAATGCAAATAGATATTTTTTCCATTTTCTTATTTAGTTATTTTTAGAATTTATTATAAATCATATTTTTTCCAAATCTTAATGTAATTAAATATGATTTACTTATTGAATGAATCTAAATTTATCATTTCTAAGTTTGAGTTAGTATATATAATATAATATAATGTTCGATTATTTTTTTCTAAAATAAAAGGTATATAGCTATATATTCCAAAGAATATTCTTATGAGATATATTCTTATTATGGACAAGATATGGGAGGGAGAGTAACATATAGGTTCAAAACATGCTTAATAATTGATCTTTGGTTCAATACTTTATCAAAAATGCAAAATGGTTCAAAAGTGGGGCCCTCAACCAGCTTTTTCTCCTTAGCAGCCAACCATTTTTCTCTCTGACGGCTGTCAGTCGATGGGATATATATCTACCAGTTTTTGTTATCCATGTGCAAATTTAATTGTATTTTGCACATGTATTGAAATTTTATTTTATTTGAATTATATATATCTTAAGTGAATTAATTGAAAAATAAAGATATTCAATTTGAATTTAATTTAATTAATTGAAAAATAAAGATATTCAATTTGAATTATATATCTTAACTGAATTATATATCCAATTTTCGAACCTATGTGCACAAAATAAATAAAAATGCACACACATCAAAATTCAAAATTAATTGAGTTATATTTCTTGAGAATTCAAAATTGACATTTTAAAATTTTAAAATTACTATTTTAAAATTACGAATTCTGCACATACCAAATATCAAAAAAATAATTGAATTACACATATTTACAACTTCCAAAATTCATGTTTATATCTAGTTGCAAAAAAATAAAAAAAAATGCACACGGTCTAATTCTTCATATCTTCACAGCTTCTTCAAATCTCCATCTTCAAATCTCCTTTCCAGTTACCCAAGTTCAATCTGAGATACAAATTTATTTGTAATACTCAGTTAATATAACTATAATTTAATTTTAAAAAAAATGCACAACCATTATCACCATTTTCATTCATATTCGTCCATTCAACTTTTCTTTGCCATTATCAGCCATCATCAATTCATCATACATATATTGATAGGCATTCACAAACTATGCACACATCCCCACAAATTACAGTAATTTTGTTGAAATTGCACTGGAAATCAATAAATCAGTAACTAGATCTCTAAAACCCATAACAAATCCTATATACATACCCACAGTTTTTTCAAGCCTCACATCAAAATTATTATCTTAACGGAGGAATAGATCGGAACCTGGACGGATTTGGACGGAGGAATAGATCGGAACCGATTGGCTTTTCCATAGTTGTACCCTTCCTACTTGACGGTGGCGGCGAATCTGTGCAGTGGGTGGAGTGGTGTGCGGTGTCACTAGTGTTGGCGTGGTGGTGGTGTCGGATCTGGACTCCGGCGCCGTGGTGTCGGATCTAGAAGGAGCCACCAACTAATCCTTCCGATTTCATGGCAGCCTCTCGCCTCTCCTATCAAATCCGGCGGCGGCGAGACCCTCAGAGACGGAGGCAAGTGAGCGAGAGTAAGAGGGAACAGATCGAAGAGAGTGAAAGAGAATGTGAAAGAGAGAGAGGGCGGCGAGAGCGGCGGCGGGACGACTTTCTTCTTCGATCTGCCGCCGCCCGAGCCCAGATCCACCACCGCCGACAACCATTTGAACCAAGGCCTAACCTTCTGTCCGCCTCAAACCGGACACCGACGAAGCCAAGAAAATACATGGTCGAGAGAGAGGCACCACCGTCCGCCTGGATCTGGGATGTAGAGAGAGAGGCGCCGAGTGAAGACCCCCCATCGGATTTGGGCCGCGGTCGCAGTGAAGCAGTCGCCGGAGGTATAGAGATATGGAGTATAGGGAGAGAGATGAGATGGAGAGAGATATGTGCGAGAGACTGAGTGTTGGGGGTGGGGGTTGGGGAGAGATATGGGTGGGCGGTGGGTTGTGGCAGGGTGGGTGTGGTGCTGACTCATTTTGAAAAGAGGGACCACTTTTGAACCAACTGACAATTTTGAAAAAGTATAGAACTATAGTGTAATAACACTTAAAAGCTTGAACTAATTAGTAATAATTCCATATAATATTGTATTTTTTTTTATTATAAATAAGAGCATATTGTATTTCATTTTTTAAAGTTTCATTTGTTCCACTCTTTTGCTGAGATTTCTCCCATCAATTGTTGGTTAGTTATATATCTATTGTTATTAGTATATTTATTTTATAATTAAATTCATCATTGTAAGTGCTTACAATTTGATTAAATTTAAATATCAATATATCAATATGAATGTAATAATGATTGTTGATTTATGTCATACATCGTTCAGTTTAAATATTCTTTATGTGCACAAATAATAAATTTAACTATACCATGTATTTTTATCTGAATAATTATGATGGTTTAATTGTTGTAATTTAAATCTCATTTTAGATTTCAAGAGTATGACACCTCAATTTTCTCTGATTTCTAATATCAAGAGTGAGAGCCAAAAATTGACCGTTAAAGTTAGGATTGAAAAAATTGGACAATATTTTTTAATGATTTTAATAGAGACAAGTTCTACTTGGAACTCATTTTGATCGATGAACGAGTATTTGTAACTTTAAAGTTTATTTCAAATTTTGTATTGTTTCTTATATAAATTAATTTCTTACCGTATACTCCCAATAACTAATAATGTTGATTAATTTATAAATTATTCAATATTGAAATGGAAATTGATTATTATTAAATTATTAGTCTAAGTATGTTATTCCATAATTATTATTAATTTATGTGAATTTTGATGTTTTTTTTTTAATTATTTAGTTTGTAGGATATACCTATAGAGTTTAGTGAAGGACACGGGCCACAACTAAACAAACCCCATAATTTATTGTATATACCTCGAAATTTTTTAAACAAAAATACTCTTATATTAAATATCTACAGAAAATAAATATAATATATTTTTTCAGTACGCGAAATTCGCGTGGGTACACTCTAGTAATAATATATTTTCAAACCTCTCCAAGATGATGTCTCAACACCACCTTATTCTTTGGCTGATTTGACATGTCTCAAATCTCTCCATTTTGAAATACTGCGCTCTCATTAAAAGTTGGTTAAACTTTTAATCTCGACCCTTCGTTCTATATTATTAAATCTAAACCATTAATTTATATCTGCATAATTAATACAGATATATATTTTTTCCATTTTCTTATTTAGTTATTTTTGGAATTTATTATAAATCATATTTTTTCAAACCTTAATGTAATTAAATATGATCTATTTATTGAATGAATCTAAATTTATCATTTCTAAGTTTGAGTTAGTATATATAGTATAATATAATGTTCGATTATTTTTTTTAAAAATAAAAAGTATATAATTATATATTCCAAAGAATATTCTTATGTGATATATTCTTATTATGGACAAGATATAATACTGCATGTATTTTTTTTTTTTATAAATAAGAGCATATTGTATTTTATTTTTTCACATCAAAGTTTCATTTGTTCCACTCTTTTACTGGGATTTCTCCCATAAAATGTTGGTTAGTTATATATCTATTGTTATTAGTATATTTAATTTATAATTAAATTCGTCATTTTAAGTGCTCACAATTTGATTAGATTTAAATATCAATATCAATATGAATATAATAATGATTGTTGATTTATGCTCTACATCGTTCAGTTTAAATATTCTTCATGTGCAAAAATAATATATTTAACTATACCATATATTTTTATCTGAATAATTATGATGGTTTAATTGTTGTAATCATTTTAGATTTCAAGAGTATGTCACTTCAATTTTCTCTGATTTCTAATATCAAGAGTGAGAGCCAAAAATTGATCGTTAAAGTTAGGATTGAAAAAGTTGGACAATGTTTTTTGATGATTTTAATAGAGACAAGTTCTATTTGGAACTCATTTTGATCGATGAACAGGTATTGTAACGTTAAAGTTTATTTCAAATTTTGTATTGTTTCTTATATAAATTAATTTTTACCGTATACTCCCAATAACTAATAATGTTGATTAATTTATAAATTATTCAATATTGAAATGGAAATTGATTATTATTAAATTATTAGTCTATGTAATGTTATTCCATAATTATTATTAATTTATGTGATTTTTGATGTTTTTTTAATTATTTAGTTTGTAGGATATACCTATAGGGTTTAGTGAAGGGCACGGGACACAGCTAAACAAACTCCATAACTTATTGTATATACCCCAAAAAATTTTAGACAAAAATACTCTTATATTAAATGTCTACAGAAAATAAAAATAATATTTTTTTTCAATACGCAAAATTCGTGTGGGTACAGTACACACTAGTAAAATATATATTTTTCATGTACTGTCTTTGTTTATTATCTTCATTATCTTTATATACAAGCAGGGTATAGAGGGTGGGGATTGATTTGGGGTTAATTAAATTTATAAAAGTTTAATTTAAAAATTGTCTGATATTTTTCACTCTTTCTACATTTTTGTCGTGAAAACGGTTACAAAAGGTAAAACAATTGGTACCAGAGATGTTACATGTATTTTCTTGTTTTGTCTAACTTTTTTATCCATGCAGTTGTGTTTCATTAAATATAGCATAAAATTTCGCCCATAACCACCCACATTAGTAAAGGTTCCATGTACCTCCATTTCCCTCTAATCCCACCTATTCATTGAAAATTTAAACATGATACTCTATCCGTCCAATAAAAGTATGTTCATTGGTTTTTGACAAATTTTAAAAAATCATAGATAAAATATATAAAGTAAGGGTATTTTAATGTATTGTGTGATTAAGTGATTGTTTGTGAATGCAAAATCAACGACATGTAAAATAATTAAATGGTGATTGAATGATAAAGTAAATAAGATTGATGTAAAAAAACAGCTTGAACATACTTTTAGTGGATGGAGGGAGAATATTTTAAATGAATAATGATACGTCACTTTTAATATAAAAAAACATTATTATTACTTTTCAATTATACTTGTATGAGTAATGAGTAGGGAGTTGAGGGGTAATTTTGTAAACTTTTTTATATATAAAGTAAAAAAAATTAGTTCGATTGAGTGTATTTGTGAGCCTCACAGGTAATGATATTCAGATGATATCGTTTGTGTTAGTTTTGGTGTTTCACTTAATATTCCACATATTAGATGTATGACATCTGGATGGTCAAAAAATAATCAATGGACTTTATATTTCATACCAACACGTGTTAATAATCTAGTTAGTAGACCACGAAGTGGAGTAAGAAGGCATATAGAAATGGAATTGATGATATTTTGTATAAGAATTTGTATAGTGTAAAACTTGTTTATGGTGAAATTGGTTTACAACTAATACTTTTTAGTAGAACAACTAAAACCTTTTACTGAAACAACTAATATCATTCAGAACCAATACCCTTTAGTGAAAACAACTAACACTACAAAAAAAAGACCCAAATAAAGAGGGCTACTAAAGAGGGCAAACAAAACTCTCGTCCTTAAAGAGGGCCGAGACGAGGGGGTTTAAAATATGCACGAGACGAGAGCCTACACGAGGGCACAGGCCCCCTCTTTAGTTGACGAGGGTGTGGCCCTCGTGAAGTTTGAAAAAGTGCTAGCCGAGGGCAGGGCCCCTCGTGAGTAGGCGAGGGCGGGGCCCCTCGTGAGTTGGCGAGCGCGGCCCCCTCGCCCGGTCCATGCGTCCATCGAGCCGAGGGCTAGCCCCTCGCCCACGGTAAGTTCCATGTTTTTACCGAGGGGGTTTACCCTCTTTAACCCCCTCGGTAAATTCTAACATATTTAAACCCCCCACCCACCATTTTCAGCAGAAAAGAAACCCTCCCCCAAGCTCCCCAGCTGCCGCCTCCGCCGCCCATCCCTGCCGCGCCGCCGTCGCCGGAAACGCCACTCCACCGGTCGGGTTTTGGCCTACTCGTCCCCGTGAACATTTCTACGGTAACATTTTTCATTTTAATCGGTTAATTTGTTAATTAAATTGTTTGTAAAATTAATGCAAATTCATGTGTATATATATATATATATTTATGTGTATGTATTTATATGTATAGTTGTTAATTAGTTGCTAATTATGTAGTGTTTAACTTGTTAATTTAATTAATATGTAATTAATTATAAATTTGATAATATTATATTTATATGAATTAGAAATAATTATATCAATATTTGTTGTGTTAAATTTAATTTTAATTGCATGATATATTTAATTAATTTTATATGTGATGAATATTCATGTGTTCGATTATCTACATTAATTATTTATTTGATGAATGATGTATATAGTTATATATATATTTAAAGTATAATTAATTAATTATGTTGGAGTGGAGGGGGTTGATGAATATTGTTGGTTGTTTGCTAGCTGTAGAATGTGCGTTCCGACTTGATTAATTTTAATTAAGTCGGAAATGGATGCACTATAGGATCTTAGTTAATTGGAGAAAGCGATAATAATAAACGAAACTCTGCCGAAAATTTTAGATTAACTATATTAAATTAACAATAGGATAATTATAATGGATTTATATATTAATTTTTTATTAAATTTTGAATATTCTTTAATTTGAAACAGATTATAATATGAGTTATTCAAGTCGTAATTGGATGTATGGTCCAAGAACAATTAATGGAATGATAGCTCCCGACTTTCTTAGTGGTCTTGAATCGTTTATACAATTCGCAACTAGCAATCCTGATTGGATGAGTGAAGGAGATATTAGGTGTCCCTGCTCGAAATCTAGATGTAGGAACCAAAGGTTTAGAGCACCAATTGACGTGAAAATACATTTGTATATAAATGGGTTTATGCCCAATTATCACAATTGGGACTCATATTGGAGCCTATAGCCAAATTGATGTGGACCGACTGCTCGCTGAGGAGCGTGAGAGAACGCGCAGAGAGACGGCTGAGGAGAATCGACGATTGCTGGAGCAAGTGGAAGAGAGACAACGACAACTGCGTGAGGAGATGACCCAGAACTTCCAAAACCAGTTTACCGAGTGGATGCAGGCATCACAACAGGGATCCGGAGGACCACCACCCCCGCCTCCATCCGATGAGTATCCCCCACCCCGAGGATCGGGTTCGAGCCGTGGCAAGGGACCGAGATCCTGATGTTTGAGAGTATTGCTTGGAGTATGAATTAACTATTTTCATGAATGTTTCTTGGAGTATGAATTATTGTGCATCGTCTTTATTATGCTTGTGATGTTTATTTTCATTAATGTTTGTGAAATCCGGAGCTATATATCGTATTTAGTAAGATTTTTAATTAATTATTTAGGTTAATCTGTGTATGTGCTTTAATTATAAGTAATATTTGATTAATTTAGCCATAATATTTTCAAAATATTTTAATTAAAATAATATTATATATATATATATATATATATATATATATATATATATATATATATATATATATGCACAAGGGGGTGGTTAATTTTTTATATTTAAAAAGATATATACATAAGTGAAAATATAATTTTGCAAGTCTTAATTTCATTTTATATGTGAGAATAATATAAATTTTATTTTTAAGTTATTTACCATAATTGTAATGATTTATAATAATTAATTAAAAGTGTAATCATAATAGAAATTATTAAATGTATGTAATTTAAAATGATATATTAATTTAATTAATTTTTGAAGTTGTTATGGTAAATAAAATGATTTATAATAATGTTAATTAATTAAAGGTATAAATAAAATAGGAGTTAAGTGTTTTAACAAAGAAAATAAAATAAGAAATAATATATATACTATTACAATAGAAAACATTTCGAATGATAAGCCTTGCCCAAACGATAAGGAGAAGGGCAATAGGTCTCCCACGCTAGGGAGGTCACGGGTTCGAAACTTGTTGGACGCAGGTCGCGCACGGGTTGCTAGCGGGTCGGGTCGGGTTGCGCCCGCCCCGTTGACGCGCCCGTGAATTCTCTTTTTTAAAAATTAGGATTGACGAGGGCATCCCCCTCGTGAACAAACGAGGGCATCCCCCTCGTGAACAAACGAGGGGCGAGACGAGGGCCACTATAGACGAGGGCAGACCCCCTCGTGAATGGACGAGGAGCGAGACGAGGGCGCGCCTAGGCGAGGGTGGCCGTGCTCGCCAATCTCCAGCAAAGCGAGGCGAGGGTCCAGCCCACGGGAAACTGGACGAGGGCTTTCCCCTCGTGAACAAACGAGGGCCTACACGAGGGTATGCTTTTTGAACCAGACGAGGGCTTTCCCCTCGTTAGTAGCCGAGGGCCCCATCCCCTCGTTAGTTAAAGAGGGGCGAGCCGAGGGGGACCCTAACGAGGCCTACCCCCCCTCTTTAAATCCCTCCCTAAATCCCTCTTAATTTCAACAATATTTTGTAGTGTAATACCTTTTAATGAAATAATTAATACTCTCAAAATAAATTTTAATGTAAAACTTTACACACAATTGTTGATAGACGACCAGACGAGCAACAATGTTTAGAGGTTTAAGAGACTAATTATGCAGATTAGATGTCGACGACCAGTAGAGATTAAAAGAACACCAGGCGACCAAGAATGACATCAGATGGATGTCAGGCGACCAGGAGTGACGTCAAATGAGTGTCAGGCGACCAGTGCAACAAAGAAGCAAAATGAACAAATAATTAGAATAAAACAATGACAAGATACACCATCTAGGCGACCAAGCGAGCAAGAGAGGCCCACGAAGATCAGCTCAAAATTCCACTAACTTAAACATTGCATTAGAAGCAAACAAGTGTATTAAACACTTGTCATTGTACAAGATGTAATGGTTTAGGAATAAGACAAGTGGCTAAACACTTGTCAAAGCCAAAATTAAAAGGGCTAAGAGGGTGACACCTCCTACTTGCTTGTAAGTCTATAAATACCCCTTTCATGAAAGGGTCAAAATAAGTAAAAATATTCAAAAGAGGACCAAGTTCTTGCAATTTCATTTCTTAAACCCTTCTTACACAAAATCATCACTTGTAATCTTGTTTGATGACATTCTTGAGTATTAAACAACCAATAATTATCTAATTCGAATCAAGGTCATCAACAATTGGCGCTAGAAGGAGGGGGGTCGAACCTCCGTTTGGTCGAAGATTTGAAGAATTCGATAAGAAGAGCCACCGGAATCTACAAAATCAACACCGGAATCTGGCCAAAGTCACCGGAAACTGGAAAAAGTCACCGGAAAGCTGGAAATTAGAGAGGTAATTTAACACTTGTGAAGAATTTGTTCATATTTAGGAATTAAAGTGCATACATGTGTGAATTAGGGTTTGCTAAATAACTAAGTTCACACATACAAGGCTAGTTATTCCTAAATTGGCAAAGATAAACACAAGATTTTCATTACCGGAATATTCAATCGAAAAATGGCGGGGTCACAAGAACGATAGTCTTCAAGTGCACATCCGTCACGAAGATCACGGACTCGGGTATCATCTACGGGTGACCATGCACGCACCTTGCGAGCCACGTCCAACAGAAACGTGCAAGCTACTATCGACACCCTTCCCCCGGAAGTGGAAGCCTTGGCTAGAAATCCGGAGGAACTCGCGAAAATAATTGCCGTTTTACAATCGATTCAGAGAAAACAAGAAAGAGAAGAACTGTCAAGAGCGCTGGAGACGACCAGGCGGTCAGCCGAGCAGGGAGGTAAAAGGCACGAAGATGCACGGAATGACGAGGTGGACAGCGCCCAAGCCCGGCGGAATAAAGGCAAAGCCCTGATTAGCGAGAGGTTAGGAAGCAAAGGAGAATCCACACCGGGAGGAAGGACAGAGATGAGCAAAGGCACGACAAGAAGTACGGTGCACAATTACGATGGAAAAACATAGCGCAGGGAAGAGCGTAGGGAGATCACACCACCAAGGAGCGAGCAGCGGCTGCACACTGATGCTCGCCCATCTGTCCATGATCGACTTTGGCCATCAGCTTTTGGGCGGCTAGGTCCTAATGGGGCCAGCAACGTCGCCAGGCGAACAATACAGGAGAAATGTCCCGTTGACGAGGGACTGCGTCAAGATGAAGTTATTGGGCTTGATCATGACGAATAGCCTCTCAACGGTGGAGCGTCTCCGAACGAGTTGCAAGCCCTCAAGATGGCAATCGAAGAAATACAGAGACAACTAGATTCTCAAAAGGGCATTGGCTCGACGGTTTTGCCATCATCTCCATTGTCACCAGCAATCCTGAACGCGCCAGTTCAAAAGAAAATACAATTCCTGGCCGTCAGTCTATACGAAGGAAGTTCAGATCCCAAAGTTCATTTGGCAAAATACTCTGATTTCATGATATCCATGAGGGCATCGGATGCTACACAGTGCCATAACTTCCCACTCACACTTGGTGATGGCCCCCATCGTTGGTTTTCGGCGCTTGCTCCAGGATCCATCAACTCCTTCGCACAGTTGAGCAAGGAATTTCTATCATATTTCTCTACTGCCGGATCATTCTTGACTCAGAGGCGCCGTCTGGCCGACATCAAGCAAGGGGATGATGAGTCAGATAGGAAGTTCCTAGAGAGGTTTGATAAAATACTTCTAGAGGGAGAGATGGTCAGCGAAGATACCAAGATGGTAGCGGTAATGACGGGCCTAAAAAAAGGAACCGATTTATGGAAGGAGATACACCTTGCCTGCCCAAAGACATATGTAGAATTTAGACATCGAGCAAGCATACATGTATCCATGCAGGAAGCACTGCAGAAAGAATTGGGTGACAAAAATGATTCCAAGAAAGCCGGAAAGAAGTCCACGGGAAGTGAATACAAAGCCCCGAAAAACATGAAAGCCTTCAATGAAGGGGCAGAGCTGAAAGAAAGGTTGAATCAAGTATTTGCTACATCAATAGAGGCCGTGTATAACAATGTCAAAGACAAAGACATGCTTTCAGAACCAAGGAAAATCCGGCAAGAGCGCGGGAAATTGAATCCGAACAAATACTGCGCCTACCACCAGAACATTGGACATTTCACTAGTGAGTGCCGTGACTTATTGAAACAATTGTGGAGGTTCTATGAAGAAGGCAAACTGTCCAAATTTGTAAAGAAGGAACCCGAAAAGAGACCTAGAGCGGTTGGTCCATCCAGCTCGGATGATGAAGACAGTGACGACCAGCCGAGCAAGACGACTAAGAAGGGAAAAAAGGTTCCAACAGCCCCAGCAGAGCCGATGCGAGAAATTCTTATGCTCGAAGCAAGTGGACCTGTTGGGGGATGCTCGGACGGAAGGCCTCCAATCTCAAAGAGGAAAAGGAAAGCAGAGCTGAGGGCGGTAGCTCAGGTAAGAGAAGTGGGAGTCAATCAAGCCACCAAGAAGACGGGAGACTTGGTGTTTTCAGAAAAAGACTTGGATGGAGTACTCACCCCGCACAACGACTCATTGATCATATGTGCTAATATCATGGGAGCCCGAGTCCACCGATTGCTCGTGGATACCGGATCATACATAAACATTTTGTTCAAGAGTACATTAGATCAGATAGGAGATTGTGCGGAGTATGTAAAAGATTGTAATCATCAGATAGTGGGATTCGGAGATGCTGTGACCGTTCCCCTAGGAGTAGTAACGTTGTCAGTTGAACTTGTATCGACCGAGAATCCTGACATGAGATTGACTAGAATGGTAGAATTCCTAGTGGTAGACCAACAATCTTCCTATAATGGATTTCTCGGTCGACCTTTTATTAATGAATTCAAAGCAGTTGTTTCAATGTACTACTATTGTGTTAAATTCCCAACACCCAAAGGGTCAGGTACAGTAAAGGGCGATCAAAAGAAAGCTCGTGAATGCCTCCTGCAGTTGCTGCCCAAAGATAGTCAAGTATCAGTCATAGACGAACAGTCGAGCAGCAGCATCGAAGATGAACCATCCATACTTGATGAAATCATGGAATCCATCGATACAGAGATGATGGAAGTAGACGACCAGCAGGAGGACGAACAAGAGATATGAAACGACCAACAGAAATAAAAGACTGAACCTTGCCCAAACAATGTGGAAGACCTTGAACAACGGCTAGGAGCAGAGCCGATGATGATAGAAGACGAACTCAACTTGAAAGGGCCCATCATTGATCCTCGATGGAAAAATAAAAAAAAGGAGAGCAACACCGGTCGAAGAATTGGAAGCAATCAGAGTCGACCCGAACCGAGAAGACTTAGAACTCTTCATTGGATCTGAGCTCCCAGAGCCTTACAAATCCAGAATGAAGGAATTCTTAAAGTCCAACCTCAATGTATTCGCATGGTCGCATGCCGATATGGTAGGCATCAGCCCTGAGCATGCCTGCCATAAGCTGAATATCGATCCAACCAAAAAACCGGTAAAGCAAAAAAGAAGGAAGTTTGGGCCCGACAAGTACGAAGCATTGGATGTAGAGGTAAAGAAGCTATTGGACAACGACCTTATCAAGGAAACATTGTGTCCCAGGTGGGTGGCTAATCCAGTGTTGGTGAAAAAACCGAATGGCACATGGAGACTATGTATCGACTTCACGGACCTGAATGCTGCATGCCCCAAAGACAACTTCCCATTGCCACACATTGACCAGTTGGTGGACAACACAGCTGGACATGAAATCCTTACATTTATGGACGCATTTTCCGGCTACCATCAGATACCAATGCATCCAGACGATCAGGAAAGTACAACTTTTTACACCAATAAAAATTTGTTATGTTGGAAAAGGATGCCATTCGGGTTAATCAACGCAGGAGCCACATATCAACGACTCGTTAACAAAATGTTCGATGAACACATTGGCAAAACGTTGGAAGTATATGTGGACGACATAGTGGTGAAAAGCCCGAAGAAGGAAGATCATTTGGAACATTTAGCATAGGCGTTCGAAATACTCCGAGCATACAACATGAAGCTAAATCCAAAGAAAAGCAGCTTCGGCGTTCATTTAGGCAAATTCCTCGGACATCTTGTTAGCCAACGAGGCATTGAAGCAAATCCATCAAAGGTGAAGGCCATTTTGGACATGCAGCCACCAAGATCCGTCAAGGAAGTGCAACGGCTAACCGGATGCTTAGCAGCTTTGAATAGATTCATTTCAAGATCTGGGGACAAGTGCCGACCTTTCTTTGATGCTATAAAGAAAGACGGATTTCAATGGACGGATCACTGTCAGCAGACGTTTGAGCAGTTGAAGGAATATCTCGGCGATACCAAAGTCTTGTCAAAACCTGTTCCAGGAGAAAATTTATATCTCTATCTAACAGCCTCAGAGGTGGCTATCAGTTCAGTTTTGGTTCGTGCAGAAGGAAAATTCCACTTGCCCATATACTATGTAAGCCAAGCACTACATGAGGCAGAAATCAAATATTCCCCGATGGAAAAGCTGGCATACGCACTGGTGATGAGCGTCAGGAAACTACGACCATACTTCTTCGACCACCAGGTAGAAGTCCTGACAATCTTCCCATTAAGGCAAATCTTGCAAAGACCAGACACTGCTGGTCGCCTCCTCAAATGGTCTCTCGAAATAAGCCAGTTTGGGATATCATATGCACCTCGAACAACGATCAAAGGACAAGTGCTGGCCGACTTTATAGTCGAGCTAACCTTTCCTCAAGATCCGGCGAGATGTCATAATCACCCATGGCATATGTACGTCGATGGAATATCCACCAATGCGGTGTCATAAGCCGGAATAGTGCTAATCAGCCCAGATAGACAAATCTTCACCTCGGCGGTACAATTTGATTTCATGGCAACAAACAATGAAGTGGAGTATGAGGCACTGATAGCTGGACTCCGTCTGGCACTAGCAGTTGGAGTTAGGAAATTACAGATATACGGTGACTCACAACTGATAGTCAACCAAGTCCGAGGAGAGTATGAGGCCAAAGACGAAAACATGATGTTGTATCAAAAGATCGTAGCCCATTTGGCTTCTATGTTTGAACAAATTTATATCGAACAAGTACCTCGGGAAAACAATGCTCAAGCAGATGCACTTGCTCGCTTGGCTACCAGCACGGGCCCGGCAGAGTTGTCAGAAGTCACCATCACGAAAATATGTCAACCTTCAACACAAGACTACAAAGTCAATCAGGTGAATGAAGAGTACGAAGAAGATGACTGGAGAACACCCATTATCAAATATCTTCGTGATGGTGAAGTCCCGGGGGATCCTCAGGAAGCAGCTAAGATGACCAGGCGAGCAGCAAGGTTTACAATCTTGGACTACCAGATCTACAAAAGAGGATTCTCACTTCCGTTATTGAGATGTTTGACAAGAGAGCAGGGCCAAGAGGTTTTACGAGAAATTCATCAAGGCGTTTGTGGAAATCACGCTGGGGGGCGTGCATTGGCCTACAAGACAGTGAGACAAGGGTATTACTGGCCTACACTACTGCAAGATGCTATTGAAGTTGCGAAAACTTGTCACAGATGTCAGATATTCGCACCCAACATCCATAAGCCACCAACCGAGATGATTGCAGTCAATAGTCCATGGCCATTTGCGAAATGGGGAATCGACATCATAGGGCGGCCTTTCCCGACTGGAAAAGGGAATGTGAAGTTCGCAGTGGTAGCCGTCGATTACTACACAAAATGGGCTGAAGCAGAGGCACTCGTGAAAATTACACAGGAAAAAATGATCAGTTTCATATGGAAAAATATCGTGTGCCGATTTGGAGTCCCACAGGCAATTTTGACTGACAATGGACGACAATTTGAGGGCAAGAAAATAAGAAACTTCTGTGAGAAATGGGGAATCAAGAAACATTTTTCAACCCCATATCATCCACAATCTAATGGCCAAGTTGAAGCAGTCAACAAAATAATTAAACACATATTGAAGATACGATTAGTGGACAAAAAAGGAAAATGGTCAGAAGAGCTACCAGAAGTGCTATGGGCATATCAAGTATCATATAGGACAAGTACGGGAGAAACTCCATTCACTATAGCATTCGGTGTTGAAGCAGTAATACCCATAGAGTTGAAGATACCAACAGAGCGAACAACAACGTTCGACGAACAGGCAAACAATAAGGCTTTAGCTGTGGAGATGGATTTGGTTGACGAAAGGAGAATTTCCGCAGAAATGAAAAATGCAATATACAAGAAAAGGATAGCAAAATATTACAATTCACAAGTGAAAGTTAGGGAATTCAAGATCAGAGAACTTGTACTTAAAAAAGTTCTAGCACCACCACCAGGAGTATTTGGACCGACTTGGGAGGGCCCATACATAATAACTCAGAAATGGGACAACGGCACTTATGACTTAGAAGACATGAAGGGCAATTCGGCCCAGTACTCCTGGAATGCAGCTTTATTAAAAAAGTATTATCAATAGAACAAAAACTGTGCAGTATATGTAAAATTTAGTGTTGTTCAAAATTTTATGTTATTTGTATGAGTACAGTTGTAAGTACGTTGAAAAAATTTCAAAATTTCATAAGATGTATATGAAGTTTGTATTATAAAGAGTAATTTGTTAATTTGTTCGCTCCATAAAGCAAGTTTGCTCGCTCAAATACCAAAACAGGGGGGCGAGCAACAAAGCTAAAAACATACAAAGTCAAGGCCAAGTCCATATAAGGACAATAAGTCCCAAAATTTGGGGCGACCACGAAAGATACATTCAAGGCTAAGTCTTTTAAAGACAACAAGAGCCCATCTAAGCCGACTAGGCGATCATCAAGCACAAAGATACTTATCCTAAAAAGGAAAAATACTAAGTTCGTAAAACTTATACAAAGTTCAAAGCGAACAACAGTGCAAAAAGCGAACAGGCGAGAAGCAGGAAAGCATGATAAAGTGAGAAGACAACATTCCAAATTATCCTTCATTAAAAAGAGAGGGAGATTACAAGTAAAAGGAATAAAAGTACAAATTGGTCCTAATACAAAGCTAAGAAAATAAAAAATACAAAATCTTCAAGCTTGGGGGGCCGGGGGAGCATCCGTGGTCGCCGGGGCAAGTGGTGCATCAGAAGTGGGGGAGTGTCGTGGCCGCTGCAACTGAGGTACCTGCTCAATCAATAGGAGTTAGGGGAAGAGAATGGAGGCCATCGAAGATCTCTGCTTCTCTGCTCGGCTCCTCGCCCGAGAACTGGGGAGGGATGATTTGAACACCTTCCCCAAAGATGTCCAAGGGGATTCCCATCTCCCCAAGATCAGCCACCGGAAGCGAGAACCCGACACCAATGGGGTTGTCCTTGACATAGCCAATGAAGTCCTTTTTGGCAGTGGCCAGAACATCTAGGTTGTGGTCCAGGGCGAACTTCACTGACCTTATGCTCTCGGCGTAGGCACATACATACTCCAAGTTGGTATTATCGGCCACGTCTTGAGCATATAGGTCGTAGGCGACCAGGCCAGTTTTTTCTTGTTGAAGACGAGCGACCTCAGCCTGGAGCTCTTCGATTTGGGCGGCCATCACGGTCTTCTCACCCTCCAATACTTTATTTCGCTCATCGGCAACCCCCAGTTCAAGAGACAGTTTCTCCGACTGATTTATGGTGAATTACTCGCTATGCACAGAAGCATTGTACATTTGTTCCAGGTTTGCCACCGCTTTGGCATGCTCGGCTTTCTCTTGGGCAAACTCATCATCTTTATTCTTCAAAGCGGTCGCCTTCTCCGCCTCAAAGCCTTCAATTTTGCGACCAAGACTGCGATTTGTTCTCTCTAGTAGAACAATCTGGTCGAGGAGCCTCTGGGCCATCACAGCTTGATGGCTGGTATTGTAAGCGACCAGTCGAGCATTGTCACTGGAAGTCTGGCCCTGGACAATTTCTTCGCAGGTCTTGGTCCAAGAACGAGGGACCATCTCAGTCGCCCGGCGAACATGAGAGTCCGGGATATCGAGATATGGGGGCGGAGTCTTCACGCAACTACCTTGATGAAGCACCTCTGATCGCCCAGGGTGCTCCTCAGGTTTGTACCTAAAAGAGAAGGAAAAATTCAAGTTAGAAAACATCACAAAAAAGCGACCATCAGGGATGCAGTTTGAAGTCTTACTCCCTCAACTTCACGGGGTCATACCCCAAGTACGAGCGATCATTGGATGCTCGCTTCCTCTTCAAAACAGCAGCCACAGCCTGTTGCTCGCTCACAACCTCAACAGAAGAGGGTTTAGAAGTTGGAGACTGAGGAGCCCTTCTGCTTGCCTCGGTTATAGACTTGGAGCGCTTTGATGCTCGCTCAGCAGCTTCCCCTTCACGGGTGTCCTCCCGCGGGACTTTCTTTGATTTCTCCTTCTCCACACCACGGGGAGGAGCGGGCGCTTTGGAGGCTCCTTTAGAGCGACCAGTGGTGGCTCGTGGGCGAGCATGAGGAGCAGTTTCCTCCCTAGCTCGGAGACGCATATGGGACAATGGTGGATCTTGTCTCTTCCTGGTCGGCTCCTCGGTGGCCATTTGCTTTACTCTGGTGGCAAGCAAGTGATAAGATCTTGGGATGGTTGGTACGGTAACAGTCACCCGTTGATCTGTTTAAAAGAAAGAAACAAATAAAAGAAATCTTAATTACAGGCGATCAGGCGTACAATAAGGCAAAAGTGAGTGGAATGGTTACCCTCGGGAATCTCTGCTTGAGCCTCCAAGTGATGGGGACTCGTGAAGAGTTGGGCAATCTTCCGGCAATGAGCCTTCGAAAGATGAAGAATGTCGCGATCAGCGGGATTTCGGAGAACTATCACGGCCAAGGTATACAGGAACTCTTCACTCAGGCCTGGATTACCCCACTTCAAAACTTTTGGACCTGCAAAACAACAAAAAAGAAAAAATTAAAATTAGTCCCCAACACGGTCCCAAGAAGGAAATGAGAGAGCCTACGTTTGACTACACCAAAATGTTCAGGGGAGTTAATACGCCCTTGGCCGCCTGAGAAATCCGCCGATGCTCGCCAGTCGCCACCGATGAAAAAGAATTGGTTATGCCAACTCTTGACTTTGTTGGGAACTCCTTCAATGAGTTTTACTCCCGTCCTCGCCTTAACATAGTACCAGCCTACGCCTTCTTCTTTGCAGGCTGAGATGACCATGGCATAATGAATTTTGGCCGTGCTAAGTTTGTTCTTGTACCCCTCGAGGCCGAAAAGAGTCATCAGTGCAAGCAGATTACTCCACCCATTGGGAGTAATCTGAGTGATCGCCAAACCAATATCCTCAAGGAAGCGACCAATAAGGGGATGGAGTGGCAACGGGAACCCCGTGTTGAGTATATCCAGGTTGATCACTGTACAACCTGGTGGTGGGCGATCAACAGTCTCTCATTTTTTGGGGGCATACTGACTTTAACCGAAAATACTAACTTTCTACTAGTAGATTACTCGCAAGCGTACGAGTTCACTGTAGTATGAGTAAGTATAATGACCAAGTATATCGAACCCAAGAGATAGAGTGTATGCGAACAGATCCCTGAAGATCTACGCGTCATAGCTAATATGAGTGTATGTTTTTGGATTTTTTTAAAAATAAAATATAATCTAAACTAAATTACCCTACGAATGCAAAAGAATAATTAAACTAAGAATGTAAAAGGTTGTTTTCAAATAAGAGATGGTGATACTCAGGATAGGAATCCTTACGTATACTAACGGAGCAGGTACATAATCAAAATAACCGCGACGCGCAAGAAATAACCTAAGTAAAAGAATGCAAGATGAAAGCTCAAGATTCTAAACCCTAATACTTTACCCTAACACTCGACTTCACTAATCCACTAACAAGTTAATAGATTGTGGTTAATTAATGAGACCCTAATTTAACTAAGGTGATGCGGTCGTCCTCCTTCGCTAAACTGGTAAATAAATTAACCCTTTCAAAACCCTCTCGTTAAGTCTACTCGTTGTTAAAGAGTGATACGGTCGTCCTCTCTCTAACACTTTTCGAACGAAATTCAAAAGTAAAGTTAAGATTAATTTTAAGAATTCATTAATTAAGAGAATTAAAACTAAACGTCACGATTATCCTAATTACGTACCCACAACCTACTTCTACGAGTTCATCCTACCCCAAGCATGCAAGGGTTTTAGCTAGACATGGATTTTACGTAAATAATAACAATTAAATAAGTAACGAACATGAACATGATAATTAGAACGTGTTGGGACATTGTCAGTTTTGATTAAGATCCCAAAGCTCCTGAAAAGATGTTTGCATTTGTTTGTCAGGCTAGTCTTGGTTAGAATTTGTACTTAGTCATTTTACAATTCACAGGTACTCAGTAAGAGGAGCACTTACTGATGACAATCAAGACTCAGAGCCTGAAGACGCTGAGCTTATGGTAGTCTCCTAAGCTGGCTGAGTAAGTCTCGGTGATGAAGAGTATGACCCTGAGGTCAGTACTACTCAGTCCTGAAGGGAACAGGATGAAACTGAGTTGTTGGGAAGACTTGGAGTAGAGCCAAACAATGCAAAAAGAATGTCAGCGTCAGGATAAGACCGGTGAGCTCAAGACAAAATGAACTTAATAAGACAAGCCTGAAGCCTAGGAATAAGTTCTGACATTCTCACCAACCTGATGACGTGGACCAATCCGGGAAGGACACGCACGTACGGAACCTGACAAGAAGACTGAATTCAGACTGCATGTTCAACGGGCAAGCATTTAATGTGCATTTAATGCAACTACCAAATACATGCAAGGACGGCTGCTGCATGAAGATATGTCCGTTTGAAGCCACTCTACATAGTTGACAAGAAAGGCTATCTCTCCAACGGATAGTTTTTCAAATCACCTATAAATACAGAAGGCCTTGAACCCATTCAAGGTTACGGGAAATTTCCAAGCCAGAAATTACTCAAGCTCTCAAGCACTCAAACCATTCAGCCTTAGAAGAAGCACTCGAAACCATCTAAATTTCCCAAGTGTTTCTTAGTTACTGAGAGTTATTCTGTATTCCAAGAGCGAACTAGCATTATCTTAAGCTTAGAGAGATTATCCAATCCTTAGCATAGCTTTGCCTTGTAAGGATAATCTCACCAAGTTGGAATCCAAACTGAAACCAAAACCCTAAGTTAGGTTTGTTGGGAGTAAGTCAGTTAATGATTTAGTAAGTGGAGTTTGTATAGATCAGTGAGGTTAGATGGTCTTGGTGCACCTTGGCACGTTAAAAACAAGAATCCCTTTAGTGGATTTTCTGTTAAATCAGGCCGTGGACGTAGGAGCTTGAGTCTCTGAACCACGTTAAACTCCCTGTGCTCTTATTGTTTTGATATTGTGCATGCTTGCTATATTGCTTATTCATTCATTGCATTCGGTTTATCAGGCTTGAATCAATCAACCTGATCCTTAAAAAGAACACTGCCCTACTAACCACTATTCAGTTCTGAGTAAAACAAGTTTTTCAGAAAGCAAACTAAACAAGACTTTAAACTTTCAGGGCTCACACTTTTCCGCACTGAACTTGAACTGATAGTTAGACAACTGACCCGCACCAAGTGTAGTCAGTAGGTGTGTTATCAGCTCCTAGTTCTTTACCACTCCGAGTAAAGGGGACTCAGTCAGGTTTTAAGTTTAAAAATTGGTATACGTGTATTCCCCCCCATACACGTATTCCCCAGTCTTGTACCGGGACCAACAAGTGGTATCAGAGCAGTGGTTCAAAAGACCACTGACTTTGAATACTAATAGTTTCAGAAGAGAAACTGTTGGTGGTCACTGAACAAATCTGAGTTTGTTTTTTCATAAAACTTGCATCATCATGACTTCAAGGAGACTTGAAGCTTCGTTACCTGAATTCTCTGTATCTAACTTTGTATATTGGAAGTTCAGATTAGAAGCACATCTAGATGCCATCCATGACCAGATGCCGCGTGTTCTCAGAGAAGGATCGATCAACATCACTATCCCCAATGTCAGAGGACTGGGATATGAGCATCTTGAGATTGGCGTGCAGGTTCCAAAAGAAAGGAAAGACATGACCAATGATGAGATCAAGATGGTGGGACTGGACAACGTTGCCAGAAACATCATTTTGCATACGGTGCCCTTCGAGGAGTCAGCTAGGATGATGAACTTAATGAAGGCAAAGGAGGTTTGGGATGAGCTGACCAGGATGTGTGAGGGGTCAGAGAAGATAAAGGAGAACAAGAGAAACATTGCCATTCAGAAGTTCGAAGCGTTTGAGATGTTGATGAGACAATCGATCAGATGGAGTCAAGATTCATCAAGTTGATGAATGAGTTGGTGATGCTGGACAAAGATGTTCCAAAGAGAGATGTTGCTTCAAAGATCCTGAATGCCCTTCCTGAGAGATGGGATAACAGTGTAATTATGCTTAAGAATACTCAGGATATGAGCAACATAACTTCTACTTTACTTTTTTCAGAGCTAAAGGCACTGGAATTTGATCTTAACAAAAGGAAGAAGAAAGTTCAGCCAGAAGAGGAAGAAAAGGAGAAAACTCCTGAGAAAAGCATGGCGTTCAAGGCCAGGTCTGAACCTGTTGAGTCTTCATCAAAGTCACTGATGGAGATGAGTAAGGAAGAGCTTGCTGAAGAGTACAGCCTGATGGCCAGACGCTTTGATAAGCTTAATTCCAGGTTTGGTCGTTATAAGAAATTCTATCAGGACTCACGTGACAGGAAACCTGAAGGAACCCACCAAAGCTCGAGGAGATATGAGGAAAGGAGAAACACTGACCAGAGGAGAGATCGTGGCAATGAAAGAAGATATTCAGATCCAAAGCCCGATCGTAGAGATGAACAGAGACGTACTCATGATGACAAGCACTCTGGGAAGACTGAAAGCTCATCAAGACAGATGGAACCTGACTCAAGGAGGAACCCTGAACCAAGGAGAAAAAGAGGAGATGAGCAACCAACATGTTACAACTGTAACCAGAGCGGGCACTATCAGTATGATTTTCCGAAGCTGAGTGCTAGGGAAAGAGAGGGCAGGAGGGCCAAGAGAGACCAGAGACTTGCTGACCGGAGAGCCATGCTCGCTGAGGATGCAACTGACTCTGATGGTCCTGAGGAGAGGTCGCCTGAACTCTTTTCTGATGATGAGTACGATGATGTCTGCCTTATGGCAAGGGAGGAACCTGAGGTAACATCTAACTCTGTATGTGGTTCTTACACTGGTCAAAATCCTGAGCTTAGCTCAGAGTCAGTTAGAGAAATGAACCTTCAGATCTGCCTGGATCAATTGATGGTTGATTTCTCCAGACTGCAGGAAACTAATGTCTTTTTGGTAGAGGAGAACAAGAAATTGAGTACTAAGGTTCAAAACCTGAATGAACAGCTCACTCAGTCTGATCTTAAAGAATCAGCTCAGATTGTGAGACTAACTCAGGAGATTGATTTATTCAATGCTGAGCGTCTCCCAAGAGAGAAAATTCTAAAGGAACTGGCTGATGAAGAGTTGGTCAGGAAGGAAGAACTGAAAGTACTTAAGAGTAAGTTTGATGACCTCTTTACCAGACATGAAATCCTGAAAAAGAGTGAAGACTCTCTCAAGAAAAAGGTTGCAGCAATGAATAAATCCTCAGTGGCTAGAGAGGAAATAAATAGCAGCCAGATGCTTGGGAATGAGAAAAAGGGACTTGGATATGTTCCTAAGAAATCCTCACAAGGTCAGTCTCATGTTGTGTTGGTCCCACTAGTTAGATTAATTGCGGAAGCTTTAGTGTTAATGTCTTAACAAACTTCTTTTTTCAAGAGCACAAAACCAATAAGAGAATAAGTAAGTGAAAGCAATAAAGAACACCAGATATATAGTGGTTCAGATTTGAATATCCTACGTCCACTCTCCCTTTTATCCAAGGGGTCTCACTATCAACCAACCAACTCACTTACTTACTCACTGGAATTGGGAAGTACCAGTTCCTTCTTACAAACTCTTTAGATTTAACTTCAATCTAAAGATCAACAACTTACAACCTTATCTTGTAGATGAACAGGTTGAGGTCTAACAACTCCCTAAGAGTAGATATATAATATGAACAATAAGAGTGCTAAGAGTGATTATCAAAAGCTTGGATTGTGACTTATGCGCGTAGGGTCTCTAGAGCTTTTTCTTGAACTGCACTCTTGTATTTATAGAGGGGATTTAGGAAATAGCCGTTGGAGAGCTAATCCAATCAGATCCTCTATTTAGGGAAGCTTCAATCAATCAATTCCCTAATTGATTGATTGGGTTGGTGGGATCCTTGGATTGATTGACTTCAAGACTTTCCAATCCTGATCTTGTTGACTTGATTTGAATCACCAATGGTCAAATGCTTCCTCTGCCTAACTCTGATTCTCTCCAGAGAAGGCAAGACCAGACACCAGGCAACCTCGGTGTCTTCTGGTCCTAATCTGGTTAACAACCAGAATACTCAGTAGAAACAGGGGATCAAACTGAGCATCTTTTGTTCTACCAGACTCGTCTAGTCCGGACTCGTCTGGTCCGGACTCGTCTGGTCTGGGAAAGGTCCTCTGCCTCTGGTCAGATCTCATCTGGTGAAGTCTTCTGGTGGAGTCCTCTGGTGAAGTCCTCTGGTGGGGTCTTCTGGTGAAGTCTTCTGGTCTGGCAGTTCCCCCTAGACTAAGTCCTAATCTAGATCATCATCTGGCTAACAGGTCCAGATGGTCCTATTACATCTTCTGGTTTGTTTTAACTCATCAAAACTATATAACTTTTATCCTAACATGTTGCTTCAGGGAGCAACACTGAGAGGGTATTTGTTCAGGCAGGCCAGAGTGCACCTAAGGTTGTACTTCAGGCCCGTCAAACTGATAAGGGCAAAGAAACTGTTGACACAGTCAGGGTTTACCCCAAGGTAGCTAAGCCAAAACCCAAGGGAAAGGCAAAGCAACCTAGGGAGGCCCCTGAGAGCTCAGGCCAGGGAAAGCCTCAGCGAAAGCAGAGGAAGACTCAGGCCAAGAGTTCTCAGACTGGTCAGCGAGGGTACCATCATGCGTGGCAATACCAACAGGGAAGGCCAAACATGATTACACCCCCATGGTTTTGGCATCCTGAGGCCTTTAACTATTTTTCATTCCCTCACTTGCCTAGGGGGAATAGAACACATGGCCCTTATCAAGAACAAGGCCCAAGACCTGCTGCACCCAGACCTAGGAAGAACAGGAAGCCAGCCCAAAAGGCACCCACTCAGGCTCCTGTGAAGCCTAAGTCTAGCACTCATACACCATCTTCCTCTCAGGCAAAGAAGAAGAAAGTTGTGTATGTTGATGTTTCAGGGAGACAGGTTTACCACTCTGAGGCAATCAGGGTTGTTAAGCAAATCTGGATCCCGAGGGGTACAACTGACACGATAGGACCCAACACCCAATGGGTACCTAAAGCCTGATTTGCTTGCAGGCGGCTGTGGATCACATCAAGAGGAGAGGAGACTCAATCAAAGCTGTTTGGTACCTAGACAGTGGTTGCTCAAGGCACATGACTGGAATGAAGAGTCTTCTCCAAGAATATCAAGCTAAAGATGGTCCACAGGTAACCTTTGGTGATAACTCAAAATGTGTTACTAAAGGTTTTGGTGTTTTAATAATAGGTACAGTCAGAGTGGAAAATGTGTCCTTTGTGGAAGGACTAAAGCATAACCTGTTGTCAGTAAGTCAATTCTGTGACAAAGGTTTCAGTGTTGAGAGTTCTCATCGAATATATGATCAGTCAAGGACAAATCAACACAAGTGCTTCTATCAGGTATCAGGAAAGGTAACGTTTATCTCGCTGATTGGAGCAGCACTATTCCTAATACTTATTTTGTTGCTAAAAGCTCTCTAGAGCTCAGTTGGTTATGGCATAAAAGATTAAGCCACCTGAACTTCAAGATTCTTAACAAAATTTCTAGACAGTCACTTGTTGAAGGTCTACCTAATGAAGTTTTTAGCAAAGATCATGTGTGCAAAGCTTGTTAGGAAGGGAAGCAGGTCAGAGCATCATTCAAGGAGAAAGCCTCTCATTCCACTGACATGATTCTTCAGCTCTTGCACATTGATTTATTTGGTCCCATAACACCTGTGAGTATGAATGGAAGAAAGTATACCCTTGTGGTTATTGATGATTATTCTAGATATACTTGGGTTATTTTCTTGTTGAATAAGAAGGAGACACAGGTGAAGCTTCCAGAGTTGCTCAGGAGACTCAACAATGAGAAGAATCAGTCCATTACTAAGATCAGATCTGACAAGGGCACTGAATTTATAAATTCATATATTTCTGACTTTTGTAATGAACTTGGTATAGCTCATGAGACTTCTGCAGCTAGAACCCCACAGCAGAATGGTGTTGCTGAAAGAAGGAACAGGACACTGAAGGAAGCTGCAAAGACCATGCTGGCTGAGTCAGGATTGCCCAAGAAATTCTGGGCTGAGGCAATCAACACTGCTTGCTATACTCAGAACAGATCCATGCTGAACAAACAACATGCACAGACCCCATATGAGACATGGAATAAAAGGAAACCTCGTATTTTGTATTTTCATGTATTTGGTTGTAAGTGCTTCATCCTCAACAATGGGAAGACCCAATTGAAAGCTTTTGATAGAAAATATGATGAAGGAATATTCTTAGGATATTCTGAAGTTAGTAAAGCCTTCAGAGTTTACAATTGTAGGACCCTTGTTGTGGAAGAATCACCACATGTTGTTTTTTATGAATCTGCTAATGAGTCTAGGGTAAAAGTGTTGAATCCTGACACTGGGAGGTCACAAGGAGAGTGACAAGGCTGAGCTTGAAGAATCAACCTGATCCCAAGGTCAAGACTGTGCCAATTCTGAGATGGGATAATGATGACGATCAGGATGATGAATCAAGTGCCACTCCTAAGCCCAGCACATCAGGGATTGTTGAGCCTCAGACTGAGGAACAGGCTCAACCTGAGGTAAGTACCGTCTATGAAGATGTTGTCGCAGCTGAGACGGTTCCTGAGTCACCTCATCAAGGGGGAATCAATGTCCCTGACATTGAGCTGGTTAATCCCTTTGGTATAGACTCAGGATCATCCCCTTCTATTCAATTTCCTGAATTTTATGAGCCTATAGACACTAACATTGTAGGAACTTCAGGAACAACTCCTGGCAAGAGAACATGGCTAGAGGATCATCCCATTGATCAAATCATTGGTGACCCAACTGAGGGATGTTGACAGGCGAACATAAATCAATGATGGGCGAACAAGGATTAAAGCCATAAGAAGGATTACGAGAAATCAACTCCAAATCAAATCAATAAAGAAAATCAAGCCGGGGGCATAAACTAATCCAAGGAGTGTATAGAGTGACGAACAACTATACTGACGAACAAGATATTGGCGAACAGGTTTAAAGACCAAAGACCAAATATGGACCCACCACCAAGTCAATAATGACGAACAACAGTGGTAAAAGTGTTACAGTTATCAGCCTAAGAGGTGTATGCTGACGAACAAAGGACCAAGATCCCAAAGCCAATCTGTGCAAGACACAAAGTCGAACAACTTCTGAGCCATACACCTAAACGGCGAACAACTTCTATGAAAGAACTATCCTGGATCGATTTAAACCGACATGGACAAACAACAATGAAGTCCGAGATAAGACCAAAGAAGACTTTGTAACTAAGATTTAGCTTAGATAAGGTCAAACTAGAGTCAAAGGACACATGTCAAGCATGCAGGCTAGGGAGACCAAGAGTCAGGAACACCTCATGCTTGCTAGTCTCTATAAATAGTTGTTCTCCAGCTTAAGAAATACAAGTTCAAATTCAGAAACACTCCCAAAACACACACTAATACACCTAAACGTACACACATACGAAATTATTACGATTTCGACTTTCATATTTACAAGTTCATAACCTGAACCCTCGATTTACCATTTACGGTGGTAACCAATCACACGTAATTGATTGATGATCTTTAAACCGAACTTAAACAGTCACTAATCCACCCGATAAAAATTGATCACCAACAATTTTGGCGCTAGAAGGAGGGTCCGAACCTTCGATTAGTGTGATTACTCAAGAACTTCAAGCTGAAAACTTGAAGATTCAAAGAAAACCTCAAAAAATACTTGAAGATTCAAACAAAAGTGTTCTTGGTGTTCTTCATCATAAGAATTAAGACAAATTAATTCGGAATGCCTCAATCCAAGAAAACCCAAGCATCACGTTTGTCAAGGAGAGCGTCTCCCACCCGAGCATCATCGGCCGACCACCAAGATCGTAATCCTAGACATGTGAACAGGTCACAACATACTGCCGTAACTCATAATCTCCCACCTGAAATGGAGGCCCTGGCGAACAACCCTAACGAATTAGCTAAAACCATTTCTGCTCTCCAGGCTCTACAGAGATAGCAAGATCAAAATAGGCCCTCACAAGTGAGGCCTAAAGATAGAGCCGTAGAAGTTGTTAGAGCTAGGTCCACCAGGGGCAAACAACACGAGGTGAATAGTGCCCAGGTCAGGCGGGATAAGGGCAAAGCAAAGATGATTGAACCAAGAGAGGGCCAGGCTGAATATGCTCACGGGCGAACAACTATGTCAAGCCACGGAACAACCCGTTCCAGTGACCAGGACAGACTTGGCCAACCCCAGCAACAGGAGAAAGTTGCTCGCCAGGAAGCTGAACACGGGTGAGCAACATTTGAGCAACCACGCCCGTCAATTCATGAGAGACTCTCTCAATCTGCCTTCAGACGTCTAGGGCCAAATGCGGCGAGCAACCCTAGAAAACAGCTCCAGGAGTTGTCCACTCCAAGTGAGGGACTGCGACGAGCAGAAAGGTTGGTACCTTTGCTCGCCGAACAGCCTCCAAGTCAGGGGGCATCTTTGGATGAGCTATCAAGTTTAAGAAGGGCAGTGGAGAACATGCAGGGACAGCTGGACCAACAAAGAGGTGTGGGGACAACTAGTTTGCCATCCTCACCACTATCACCCATCATTCTGAAAGCCCCGATTCAGAAGAAGGTTCAGTTCCCGGCAAGCATACAGTATGACGGTGTTGCTGATCCCAGAGTTCATCTTACAAAGTACTCAGATTATATGGTCTCAGTGGGAGCCAGCGACGCCACCCAATGCCGAAACTTCCCCTTAACTTTGGGGGATCGAGTGCACAAGTGGTTTTCAGCGATGCCACCAGCATCTATCCACTCTTTCACTCAACTGAGTCGAGAATTCCTTTCCCATTTCTCCACGGCGGGATCATACTTGTCCCAGAAACATCGATTGTCGGACCTAAAACAAAATGACGATGAGTCAGATCGGGCATTCATGGAAAGGTTCGACAAAGTGTTGTTAGAAGGTGAACCCGTCAGTGAGGACACGAAAATCGTTGCCGTTATGGCCGGGTTGAAGAAAGGATCAAAGCTATGGAAAGAGGTACGTCTGAAGTGCCCAAGAAGTTATGCCGAATTCAGGAATCAAGCCGGCATATTCGTTTCCATGCATGAGGCTTTGCAATCAAACTTGGGGGAGAACAAAACTGATCCCAAGGAGAACAACAAGAAACCTGGTGCAACAAGCTATCGAGTCCCTAAAAACATGAAGGCGTTCACAGAAGGGACAGAACTCAAAGAAAAGTTGAACCAAGTGCTAACAGTGTCAGTCGATACTATTTATGAGAGTGTGAAGGATAAGGAGTTGCTCTCCCCTCCCCGGAAAATTCGCCAAGACACTGGCAAACTCAACCCTAACAAATATTGTGTCTACCATCAAAGCGTGGGGCACTTTACAAGTGAATGTAGAGATTTTCTCAGACAGCTATGGCGTTTCTACGAGGACGGAAAGCTCTCCGACTTTGACAAAAGACAACCCGGGAAGAGAGTCCGGGAGAACAACTCTGAAGACGAAGATGATCAACCCCAGAAGAACAAAAAACCGGCACGACCAGTTCCTGCCATTCCTACTCGTCCATTGGAAGATTTGTATATGATGGAACCTGCAGGTCCCGCAGGAGGATGTTCTGATGGACGACCACCAATCTCCAACCGAAAAAGAAAGGCTGAATTACGAGCAATCGATCAAGTCCAAGAAATGGGGGTCAAACCATCTATCATGCAGACAGCGGAACTGACCTTTACCGAAAATGACTTGGAAGGAATCCTAACTCCGCACAACGATTCACTCGTAATATGCGCAAAAATTATGGGAACACGAGTCCACAGATTGTTGGTGGACACCGGAGCCTACACCAACATCCTATTCAAAAAGACGCTCGATCATCTTGGAGATTATTCGGGCTATATTCGGGATACGACTCACAGAATAATAGGCTTTGGAAATGCTGTAACGGACCCATTGGGAATAGTTACTTTAGCAGTACAACTTGTAACGGCCAACGAACCCGAGAAAAATATTACGAGAATGGTTGTAGACCAGGATTCAACTTATAACGGGTTTCTTGGTCGACCCTTTTTAAATGAATTCAAAGCTGCATGTTCCACTTACCATTATTGTTTGAAATTTCCAACAGCAAGTGGAGTAGGTACTATCAAAGGAGATCAAAGAAAGGCCAGAGAATGTCTCTTACAGTTGCAGGCCAAACATGTATCAGTATCCATGATGGAAGCCACAACTAGCTGTCCTACTAATGAACCATCAATACTGGAGAACATGATGGACATAGAGGAAGACCACATGGATACTGACGAACAACATCATGACGAGCAGGTGTTGGACGAACAACTCCTTACCACCCAGGAGGAATATCATCCTGACGAACAACAAAGGGGTGGTGACGAGCAACATTCATATGATGGCTCGGAGGGCCAGGTGTTGACTAAAAACAACGAATCAGGGCCAACAGATGATCTAGATCCCCGCCTGGGGGCAGAGCCGATGAACATCGAAAATGATTTCAACTCTGAGGGACCAATACTTGATCCTCGGTGGAAAGGACAAAAACGACGAGCAACTCCAGTTGAAGAGCTGGAGGCGTTCAAAGTTAATCCTGAAAACCCGGATCTCGAATTATACATAGGATCTGAGCTCCCTGAGCCTTACAGATCCCGAATGAAAGAGTTCCTCAGCAAAAATCTAGATGTTTTTGCTTGGTCTCATGCAGACATGGTGGGGATAGATCCAAAACATGCTTGTCACAAGCTCAATATCAATCAAGCAAAAAGGCCAATCCATCAAAAACGAAGAAAATATGGCCCAGACAAGTATCAAGCTTTAAACGAAGAAGTAAAGAAGTTGTTAGACAACGACCTAATCCGACAAGCACTCTGTCCACAATGGGTTGCAAACCCAGTCCTTGTAAGGAAACCAAACGGAACCTGGAGGCTATGCATAGACTTTACAGATCTGAATGCAGTATGCCCGAAGGACAACTTTCCACTCCCCCACATTGACCAGTTGGTGGATAGTACTGCAGGTCATGAAATGCTAACATTCATGGATGCCTTTGTCGGGTACCATCAAATTCCAATACATCCAGACGATCAAGAGAACACAACATTTTATACAAATAAAAACTTGTTGTGTTGGAAAAGAATGCCCTTCGGCCTCATCAACGCCGGAGCAACAAACCAGAGGTTGGTGAACAAGATGTTCGACGAACAAATCGGTGATACAGTAGAAGTCTATGTGGACGATATCATAGTCAAAAGCCCCCGAAGGGAAGACCATCTTCAACATTTGACCCAGGTGTTCGAAATCCTTCGACACTACAACATGAAGCTGAATCCAAAGAAGAGCAGTTTCGGAGTTCATTCAGGAAAGTTCCTGGGCCATCTTGTTAGTCAACGAGGGATTGAAGCCAATCCAACAAAAGTTAAAACAATCATAGATATGCAATCTCCACGTTCAATAAAAGAAGTGCAAAGGCTTAAGGGATGCCTAGCAACATTGAATCGGTTCATATCCAGATCGGGAGATAAATGCCGTCCATTCTTTGAAGCTATCAAGCAAGGACAGTTCACATGGACTAACAACTGTCAAAAGGCGTTCGACCAACTCAAAGATTACCTGGGAGATGTAAAAATCCTATCAAAACCCATCCCAGGAGAGAAGCTATACTTATACTTAGTAGCGTCAGAAGTGGCTATCAGCTCTGTTCTGGTGCGAGAAGACGGCAAATTTCATCAACCTATCTACTACGTCAGTCAAGCTTTACACGATGCGGAGATCAAATACTCTCCAACCGAGAAACTGGCATACGCACTTGTTATGAGTGTGAGAAAATTACGACCATACTTTTTTTATCATCAAGTTGAAGTATTAACAACTTTCCCACTCAGACAAATTCTCCATCGCCCCGACACAGCTGGTCACCTATTAAAGTGGTCACTAGAGATTAGCCAATTCGGGGTAACTTATGCTCCTCGAACTGCGATCAAAGGGCAAGCGTTAGCCGACTTTATTGTCGAACTAACCTTCCTACCAGATCCGACGAGAGGACTTGATCACCCCTGGCATCTTTACGTTGACGGATCTTCAACTAACATGGCCTCGGGGGCAGGAGTGGTTCTAATTAGTCCAGACAGACAAGTATTCACATCGGCAATCAAGTTTGGTTTCATGGCAACCAACAATGAGGCTGAGTACGAAGCTCTTATTGCTGGTCTCCACCTATCTCTTGCAGTAGGTGTGAGACGGCTGCAAATATTTGGCGACTCACAATTGATTGTGAACCAAGTCCGAGGTGAATACGAGGCGAAAGACGATCACATGATCGAGTATCAACGAATTGTTGCTTACCTGATGTCCTTGTTAGAACAAGTCTTCATTGAACAAATTCCAAGGACAAGCAACACGCAAGCAGATGCATTGGCCCGACTAGCAACAAGTGAAGGACCAGCAGAGTTGGCAGACATTATAATTACAAAAATGAATGATCCATCAACGAGAAGTTATAATGTCAATCAACTCGATGAACAAGCAACTGAAGAGGAAGACTGGAGAACAAATATAGTCAAATATTTGAAAAGTGGGGAAAAACCAAACAACCCTTTTGAAGCTGCCAAGCTAACAAAGCAAGCCGCCAGATATACTCTGGTGGGCGAGCAGCTTTACAGAAGGGGAATATTAATCCCACTTCTCAAATGTTTGCCTAGGGGGCAAGGACGAGCAATACTCGAAGAAATACATGCTGGAGTATGTGGAAATCATACTGGGGGGCAAGATTTGGCATACAAAACTATCAGACAAGGCTATTATTGGCCAACTTTACGTCAAAATGTAATCAAGAAAGCGAAAACTTGCCATCAATGTCAAATTTTTGCCCCAAACATTCATACCCCGGCCCAACAACTCGTATCAGTTTATAGCCCGTGGCCATTTGCTAGATGGGGGATGGACATTATTGGTCCTTTCCCAGCGGGAGTTGGAGGAGTTCGATTTGCCATTGTGGCAGTCGACTATTATACAAAATGGGCAGAAGCAGAGGCCATGTTGAAAATCACACAACAGAAAATGATCAACTTCATTTGGAAGAACATTGTCTGTCGTTTTGGAGTTCCACAAACCATCGTGACAGACAATGGTCCGCAATTTGATGGAAATGAGTTGAGAGATTTCTGTACAAAGTGGGGGATCAAGAAACATTATTCTATGCCCTATCATCCCCAGTCGAATGGACAAGTCGAAGCCGTAAACAAAATCATCAAGCATACGTTGAAAGTACAGCTAGCGGAGAGCAAAAACAGTTGGTCTACAGAGCTTCCGGAAGTCTTATGGGCATACAGGGTTTCTCCCAGGTCAAGCACCGGAGAAACACCTTTTGCAATAGCTTTCGGAACAGAGGCTGTAATACCAATCGAGTTAAAGACCAACACATATCGGACGACCAACTTTGATGAGCAGGCGAACAACTCTGCTCTAGCTACTGAAATGGATTTGCTCGAGGAAAAAAGACTGAATGCCGAGCTAAAAAATGCTACCTACAAATAGCGAGCAGAACGCTATTATAATTCCCATGTTAAAGTTAGGGAATTCAGAGTTGGAGATATGGTTCTAAGAAAGTTGCTCGCCCAACCTCCAGGTGTATTGGGACCAACTTGGGAGGGCCCGTATCGTATAACGGAAAAATTCGTTAATGGTGTATACGATATCGAAGATATGGAAGGCAAGCCGGCCCAATACTCCTGGAATGCTATACATCTGAAGAAGTACTATCAACGAGACGAACAAGTTCTTAATTGGGCGAACAAATGTCTTGGGGGACCAGTGAATCAAGTAAGGCAAACCAAAAACTTGCCTAAATTTTTTGAAAATTTTGCTAAGTATAGAATGTAAAGTTGTTCGGCACGTTGTATTGTTTAGTGCTGTTTCATCTTTTATTTGTAGAAAGAGTTGCTCGGCAAAAATATTATAAGCGAGCATGTTTTAGTTAATGTTCAAAGTTGTTCGTCAGATTATATTTGTTAGTGACGAGCAGTCTTATAACACTTGTAAAATTTTCATTATGTAAATATAGTAGTTGTTCGTCAAGAGGAAAAGTCCAAAGCTCGAGGTACAGGTCCGATTTAAGGTTGTTCGTTTTTTAAAATGGACAGAACCTAAAGGCCAAAGCCACTTAAAGGTTGTTCATTTTTTAAAATGAACAGAACCTAAGGCTGAACCCTGATTCCACTAAAGGCAAAGTTCAATTCGAACAAAAGCCCAACACTATATGTTATAATTGCAAAGGCATTGACAAAAATGTAAAGGCAATTAACATATACAAGAAAATGAGCGAACATGAGAAAGACATTCCATTAATCAAAAGACATTAAGCCTAAAAAATAGTATAGCTTTGGAAAGCCATTACAAAAGTATTACAAAAAGAACGAACAACTACAACGAAGGAAAGAAAAAAGCTGTCCTAAGAACTACTGCTGCTCGGCTAGAGGAGGATCTTGAGTTTGCTCGGCGGGAGGTTCAACGATCAGATCTCGGGCCAAGTCTTCAGCTGCTTTATCCTCCGCCTCTTTAGCATTTTGCTCGTCGGCCGCAGCCACCTCTTCCTCTTGTTCGCCTTCATCAACTGGAGGAGGAGGGTGGGTGATGACAATACTGGGGTCAAGTTTGTCAAGTTTAACCCCTAGTACGGCTAAATCCGCCAGCTGAATTTCAATATTGCTCGGCGGTGGATAGTTCTCCATGAATTTATTCAGGTCCTTGCTCATTTCTTCCACCAAGTCCTTGTAGTCATAAGCATCGGCTGAACGGATGCTGTCCGCATAGGCGCAGATATACCCAAGGTTAGAAATGGGGCCGGTCCGAGCCTGGACTTCATCTTCAAGTTGCTCGCGGGTGAAGAGTTTGGCTTCTGACTCTCGAAGATGAGCATTTTCAGCTTTGAGCTCGGCAATCTCTTGTTCGGCCGCGGACAATTTCTTCTCCCCCTCGCCGAGCGTGGCCTCTTTGCCTCTCAGTTCACCAGATAGACCCTGAATTTCTTCAAGGTGCTTCTTCTCAGTATCAATGTAAACATTGATCTGGTTATTGAGACAGGCAAGTTTGGCCTCATATTGGTTGATGAGGCCGTCCTTCTCCTCAGTAAGTTGCCGAGCAGTGCTGGCATAGCGACGAGAAGATTCTTCTTGCTCGGCAATTTGGGCCATTGCCCTTTGGGCCGTGACGAGACCATTAGCGTGGAGCATCATAGAGAGATGGAGGTTGTCCGCTAGCCCTTGTTGGAGGATGGCTTTGTCCAAGGGACGCGTCCAGGCTCGGGCGACCAACTTCGTCGCCCTGCGAACATGTTCGCCAGGAATCTCCCTTATGTTGACGGGAGTCTTCGAGCAAGCATACTGATGTACAACACTTGCTCGACCGGGATGATCGTCAGCACGATATCTGCGAACAAGAAAGTAAAGGATACTTAGAAAAATAATAAAGAAAAAAGTGAATCTTGCTCGGCAAAGGCAGGGATGGACTTACTCTTTGAATTTTCGATCATCCCAACCCAGATGGGTAAGGTCTTCAGGGCCACGGACAGGGGTGGAATCCCTGCCCGCTTTGCCGGATTTCTCTGTGGGCTCGATGGAGGAGTGCCGAATAGCATCCCCCTCAGGGCGAGCATGACTGTGGCCCACCTTTTCCTTCCCCTTACCGCCGACGGGGACATCGTGGGCCAATGGAGTCCCATCGGCTTTTTTTAAACGTTTCCCCCCACGAGGAGGAGAAATTGGAGAAGATGGCTGAGCAGGACCAGGGGGAGCAGCTAGTCGCGGGACTTTGGCTCCCTCAGCCTTGTTCGTCATCCCCAGAATCTTGGTGGGCGGGTCACCTCTCCTTTTCCGTCCCTTTGGAGGCGCCATCTCGAAAACTCTTTGTTCGAGGAGAGCAAAACTAGGGGGAACTGCAACAGTGACTTGCTCGGCTAAAAAAAAAAGAAGAGTTAGACGAGCAAGTTATAAAAGTCAAATGACGAGCAAAGTTGGTATTAGGAGTTAGAAATTTTTCATACCTGGGGGCACCTCAGCTTGTGCTTCCAAGTGATGAGGATAAGGAAACAAACGAGCAGCTCTCAAGCACTTTCCCTCACGCAAATACTCAGTGGTCCTTTCCGCTCTATTGCGAAGGCCGACCAAGCAGGAGGTAAATAGGAACTCTGAGCCGATCTCTTCTTCCTCCGAGTTCCACTTGGGCAAACGAGGGCCTGCGAACAAACAAGAAAAGTTAAATTAGAACAGTACAGTTCAAGGACGAGCAAGAAAATAATCTTACGTTTAAATTCCCCATAAGAGGCTGGGGAATTTATTTGTCCATCACCACCGTGTGGACCAGAAGATGCTCGCCAATCACCCCCAATGAAAAAGAAGTGCTGCTTCCAGTCATGGATTTTGTTCGGCACTCCTTCCACCATCTTCAATCCTGTCCTGGCCTTGAGGTAGTAGTAACCTTCCTCTCCAGGGGGACATCTTGTGATCGTCATAAGGTAGTTGATCTCTTCTGCAATTATACGATCAACATACCCCTCCAGTGCGAACAAACACATTGTCCCCAGCAGGTTCATCCACCCAATCGGAGTAATTTGAGTGATTGCAAGGTTGGTCGCCTCTAGGAAACGACCAACAATGGGTGGAAGAGGCAGTCTCAATCCAGCGATCAGAGTATGAATGTTGATCGTCGTGCATCCTGGGAGTGGGCGATCAGCTCTCTCTTTTCTTTTGGGGGCCCACATGTAGATGTCATAAGGAATCTTGTAGGTCTCCCGGATCGAGTCCAACTCATACTCGCGAACCACACTTTTAATCTTGCTCACCTGGAATTCAGACTTCACCAAATCCAACACTTCTCTCTGTGGGCGAGCAAAGTTGTTCGCATGCTCCTCAGCATATGCTCGCCATTCAAAAGGCCGAGCAACTCCAGTTGGAATCTCATTTTCCATCATCTTTGGGGATGGGAACCCTATCCCTTCCAAAAATTCACGAGTCAACTCGTCAAATAAAGGATCTTCTGATTCGGCACTGGATGAAGAACCTTCTTCTGAATTTCTGCTCGCCGCGACCACTATTTCCCTCCCAGATGGGCGAGCACCAGTATCCTCAACTGAACGAACCACCGAATCAACGTGAGGATCTGACGCTGAGGAAATCTCGAAGGGAGGTTGATCGACGGGGGCCGCGATTGGGAAAAGTGGATCAAGAGCTTCCTCAGATTTGTTGCTCGAATGCGAAAACATAGGAAGGTAGAGAAGAGGGAAAGAAAACCCAGACGGCAGTAGAGAGTATTGCAGACGGCGGCGCTTCACCGGAGAAGATGGTGGCACAAAGTCCCACATGGCGGCGATGGAGAAATGTGGAAGAAAAAGAGAGAAAGAAGAGAAGATAAGAAAATAACTACCTTGGGGATTGAATTTGAGGCCAAATGCAAGAGAAACGGACGCTGGAGAGCTCGAGATCGCCGGAGAAGGATGAAATCGCCGGAGCACTGTAGCAAGAAATGAAAAAGTGGGAAAAAATTTGTTTCCCCTTCTATTTATACCCTAAGCAAAAAACGGGGTTTGAAGTATAATTAACAACAAAATATGGACTAAGTTGAGAGAAAACGGGGTCTCTTTCGAGCAAGTGTGGAAGTTGGAGGACCTATATGCAAATATGGGTGCGCGTAGCCTCGGGATTGATCGCGCGTGAACGGCGCGCAATCATGACGCTCACGTCATCTTCGTACAACCCCCAGACCTTGGGGAGACGGAACGACGTACCATTTGTTGCTCGCTAGGACCAATGATGTTCGTCCAAATCCACGCCAGTATAATATCCTAACTATAGTTGCTCGCCACAAAGTTGCTCGTCTGGGGCAACGTATAGCCAGGATAGGCGGCAATTGTTGACAGGCGAACATAAATCAATGATGGGCGAACAAGGATTAAAGCCATAAGAAGGATTACGAGAAATCAACTCCAAATCAAATCAATAAAGAAAATCAAGCCGGGGTGCATAAACTAATCCAAGGAGTGTATAGAGTGACGAACAACTATACCGACGAACAAGATATTGGCGAACAAGTTTAAAGACCAAAGACCAAATATGGACCCACCACCAAGTCAATAATGACGAACAACAGTGGTAAAAGTGTTACAGTTATTAGCCTAAGAGGTGTATGCTGACGAACAAAGGACCAAGATCCCAAAGCCAATCTGTGCAAGACACAAAGTCGAACAACTTCTGAGCCATACACCCAAACGGCGAATAACTTCAATGAAAGAACTATCCTGGATCGATTTAAACCGACATGGACGAACAACAATGAAGTCCGAGATAAGACCAAATAAGACTTTGTAACTAAGATTTAGCTTAGATAAGGTAAAACTAGAGTCAAAGGACACATGTCAAGCATGCAGGCTAGGGAGACCAAGAGTCAGGAATACCTCGTGCTTGCTAGTCTCTATAAATAGTTGTTCTCCAGCTTAAGAAATACAAGTTCAAATTCAGAAACACTCCCAAAACACACACTAATACACCTAAATGTACATACATACGAAATTATTACGATTTCGACTTTCATATTTACAAGTTCATAACCCAAACCCTCGATTTACCATTTAAGGTGGTAACCAATTACACGTAATTGATTGATGATCTTTAAACCGAACTTAAACAGTCACTAATCCACCCGATAAAAATTGATCACCAACAAGGGAGTCAGGACCAGACGGTTCCATGGTGAGAGTGCATTGTTCTGTTGCTTTCTCTCTGAGCAAGAGCCTCAGAACATTGAAGAAGCTCTCACTGACTCGAACTGGATCATTGCCATGCAAGAGGAGTTGAATCAGTTCACAAGGAATCAGGTTTGGGAACTGGTGGATAGACCTAGGCATCAAGGTGTAATTGGTACCAAGTGGGTCTTCAAGAACAAGAAGGACGAGAATGGTGTTGTGGTAAGGAACAAGGCTAGACTGGTTGCAAAAGGGTATTGTCAATCTGAGGGAATAGACTATGATGAGACTTTTGCTCCAGTGGCTAGGTTGGAAGCTATCAGGTTGTTCCTTGCATATGCAACATATAAGAAGTTCAAGGTGTATCAAATGGATGTCAAGGGTGCCTTCCTGAATGGTGTACTCAATGAAGAGGTATATGTTGAACAACCTCCCAGGTTTGAGGTTGGAGATAGAGTATACCATTTGAAGAAAGCACTCTATGGACTTAAGCAGGTGTTAGGATATAGATTAGATGTTTTGAAGATGTTAAAACAAGAACTTGTAATAGGACTAGCTGAACCTGTTAGTCAGCTACAGATTAGTCTTGGTCTAGAATAGGTCTTTGGTTAAGGGGGAAGAAATCTGTGCAGACCAGATAAGGTGACCAGATGAGAGGTGACCAGATGAGGTGTCCAGACCAGAGCAAAAGAGTCACCAGAGCAGATGAGGTCCAGAGGAGTCTGACCAGATGAGCTCTGACCAGAGGAGTCACCAGAGGAGTCTACCAGAGGAGTCACCAGAGGAGCCTGACCAGATGAGGTCCAGAGCAGAAGTGTTACCTGACCAGATGAGACCAGACCAGAAGACCCCAGACCAGACGAGTCCTGACCAGACGAGGGAGGCGGATTAGTTCACCCACTTAGAGGCTGCGTGTAATCTGGAGACAAGGAGGTTTTGGAGATCAATGATGGAGAAGAAGGCAATCTGGAAGTCAACTGATAGGAGGATCTGATTGATTGATTGAAAGTCATATAATCAATCATTTAATCAATCTTTGATTGATTATATCCCTCCAATTATGGTTGTTTGAATTTCTAGTTCCCAACGGCTAGTTAATTCCTACAATTATAAATAGGAGTACTTGGATGAGTTCATTAGATAAGAGTCGCGCGAGAGCACACAACAAGAACACACGAACTCTTCCAAACACTCACCTTGTTCATACTAGTTTTATATCCACTCTTTAGGAGTTCTAGTTGGAGCTTTACTCAACCTGTTCATCTATATAGAAAGGTTGTTGTAAGCAGTTGTACGAAGGAGCTGGTACTTCGCAATTCTAGTGGTTAGTGAGTACGTTGGTTGGAGAGAGAGAAAGTCCCCTTTGGAGAAAGGGAGAGTGGACGTAGGATCGTTATATCCGAACCACTATAAATTCTGGTGTTATTTACTTTTCTGCAATTTAGATTTCTGCATTTCAATTCTAGCACTTTATTATAATCGGGTTTTCTTAAAATTTAGTTTAAAACGCTTTCCGCTGGATAACCTTTTTTGGGACCAACAAGTGGTATCAGAGCAGTGTGTCCTACAGACCACTGTTTTGAAATTATCTCGGTGGTCACCAGGGCAGATCCATTTTTTTGAAAACCCAAATATTTGTTGTGCTAACAATTTTTTGCAGAAATGGGCTCAAACAGAAGCAGTAAAAGAAACACTAGGAGTTTCTCCAAAAGGAGCTTCGCAGATGAGGAAGAAGAGGTATCCACTTCTGGTTCATCATCCAATTATGGACCAGACGAAGAGATATGTCTGGTAACAGACGAGGTATGTGATCGAACTCCCTCTTCTTTTTCATTTTCTTCTTGTTCTGGACAATCAGAGGAGTCTGATATGCAGAAGATGCTATTAGATCTCCAATCTTCTATACAACTTTGTCAAAAATTGGAAGAAGAGAACACAAAGTTGAAAGTAGAAAATCAGAAGCTTTCACAACGTTTTGGCAACCCAACTGATCTACCAGCTGAACATGTTCAAACACTGGTAGAAGAGTCCACTGACTTGAAAACCAGATGTGATGAACAAACTAAGCTGATAGAAAAGCTGCTTGTTGAAAACATTGAGAAAGATAATGAATATACTCTGCTGAAAGCTAAGTTCGATGAACTCTTCCATCAAAACAAAATTGTAAAAGATAGTGAGGACAAGCTCAAGCTGAGACTGGAGCAGCTGACTATAGCAAACAATGTTGTGTCACATATAGTTGCCTCATCTCAAAGAGAGCATGATAAAACAGGCCTTGATTATACCAAACCTGAATCCTCACATGTTCAGAAAGAAGAACAGACTAGTAATTTTATTGATAAGGGTAAAAGGCCAGCTGACCAGGCAACTCAGCCTAATGGGCAGATGAGTACTGAAACTCAAAAACCCAAAAGGCAGAGGAGGAATTTTAAGAAGGGTTATACCCAGAATAAAATACCTCAGCCAGGCCAGCAGAGTAGAAGACAGTCTGGATCTTCTCAAAAGAAGCAGAACCAGATGACTCCTACTCACCTGCAGAGGACTTTCAAGTCATCTGCCAGACCAGCAGCTGGAACCTTTGATGGTTCTTGTAAGACTTATCCTTATCAAAAGAATTTCAAGTCTGTTTCTTTAAGACAAGTTATTCCTTCTACTGGACAAGCTAATAAGAGAAGAAGAGCCTCTAGAAGAAATAACCATGTCGAAGCTTCTTATGTTCAGTGTGTTTTTGTGGATATATATGGAAGAAAGATAAGATCACCTGATTCAAAAAGGGATGATCTATTCTTGTGGCTTCCTAAATATTGTGCTAACCCCCCTGGACCCAGAAGGGTACCAAAAAGTTGATTGCCTGCAGATACACAAGAAGACCAGCTGATGTTTTGCCCCAATATCAGCTGAGCATACTTTGAGGGAGAAGATCAGTTGACCCAGCCTGCTAAAATCTCTATTTAGATATTTCAAGTTTTCTTGTCTTGTTTTATTTAAAGTTCTTCCAGTTTTAACATCATCAAAAAGGGGGAAATTGTTAAGATATAGATTAGATGTTTTGAAGATGTTAAAACAAGAACTTGTAATAGGACTAGTTGAACCTGTTAGTCAGCTACAGATTAGTCTTGGTCTAGAATAGGTCTTTGGTTAAGGGGGAAGAAATCTGTGCAGACCAGATAAGGTGACCAGATGAGAGGTGACCAGATGAGGTGACCAGATGAGAGGTGACCAGATGAGGTGTCCAGACCAGAGCAAAAGAGTCACCAGAGCAGATGAGGTCCAGAGGAGTCTGACCAGATGAGCTCTGACCAGAGGAGTCACCAGAGGAGTCTACCAGAGGAGTCACCAGAGGAGCCTGACCAGAGGAGTCTGACCAGATGAGGTCCAGAGCAGAAGTGTTACCTGACCAGATGAGACCAGACCAGACGAGGGAGGCGGATTAGTTCACCCACTTAGAGGCTGCGTGTAATCTGGAGACAAGGAGGTTTTGGAGATCAATGATGGAGAAGAAGGCAATCTGGAAGTCAACTGATAGGAGGATCTGATTGATTGATTGAAAGTCATATAATCAATCATATAATCAATCTTTGATTGATTATATCCCTCCAATTATGGTTGTTTGAATTTCTAGTTCCCAACGGCTAGTTAATTCCTACAATTATAAATAGGAGTACTTGGATGAGTTCATTAGATAAGAGTCGCGCGAGAGCACACAACAAGAACACACGAACTCTTCCAAACACTCACCTTGTTCATACAAGTTTTATATCCACTCTTTAGGAGTTCTAGTTGGAGCTTTACTCAACCTGTTCATCTATATAGAAAGGTTGTTGTAAGCAGTTGTACGAAGGAGCTGGTACTTCGCAATTCCAGTGGATAGTGAGTACGTTGGTTGGAGAGAGAGAAAGTCCCCTTTGGAGAAAGGGAGAGTGGACGTAGGATCGTTATATCCGAACCACTATAAATTCTGGTGTTATTTACTTTTCTGCAATTTAGATTTCTGCATTTCAATTCTAGCACTTTATTATAATCGGGTTTTCTTAAAATTTAGTTTAAAATGCTTTCCGCTGGATAACCTTTTTTGGGACCAACAGCAGGCACCAAGAGCTTGGTATGATACCCTCTCTTAATTCCTGACAGACCATGGGTTCAAGAAGGGAACTGTGGATAGGACACTGTTCAGGATCACGGAAGGTGATGACATTCTCTTGGTCCAGATTTATGTGGATGACATAATATTTGGATCATCAAATCATCAGCTCTGTGAGAAATTCTCTAAGTTGATGACTGGTAAATTTGAGATGTCAATGATGGGAGAGATGAACTTCTTCTTAGGATTGCAGGTCAAGCAGACTGATCAAGGTATCTTCATAAATCAGGCCAAGTATACAAGAGGCTTGATTCATAAGTTTGGTGTTCAGAACAGCAATCCAGCCAGGATCCCTATGAACACAAATTGGAAGATGGATCCTGACACTGAAGGGACTTCAGTAAATTAGACTGAGTATCGAGGGCTGATAGGTTCTTTGTTGTACCTGACTGCAAGTAGGCCTGACATTACGTTTGCAGTTGGTGTGTGTACTAGGTATCAGTCTGATCCCAAGAGAAGTCATTTGAAGACTGCTAAGAGGATACTTAAGTATTTGAAAAGGACAGTCAATATGGGACTATGGTATCCTTCAGATGACAACTTAGAACTGACAGGTTATTCAGATGCAGATTATGGAGGTTTTAGGATTGATAGGAAATCAACCTCAGGGACATGTCAGTTTTTGGGAAGTAAGTTGATCTCGTGGTTTAGTAAGAAGCAGAATTCAGTGGCTACATCCACAACTGAGGCTGAGTATATGGCTGCAGGTAGTTGTTGTGCTCAGATTTTATGGTTGAGGCAACAGTTGAGGGACTACCAAGTATTTGCTAATGAGGTTCCAATCTATTGTGACAACAATAGTGCAATAGCAATTACTCAGAACCCAGTGCTTCACACAAGGTGCAAGCATGTGGATATTAGGCATCATTTCATTCGAGATCATGTGGAGAAGAAAGATATTAGGATGGAGAAGATTCACACTGACAGGCAAAGAGCTGACATCTTGACTAAGCCTCTGGCTGAAGCAAGGTTTATGGAACTGTCAGTAGAATTAGGACTCTTAGATCCGGGAGAGCAGTCAGTGTAGGGTTCTAGAGGGAACTCAGGCCAGACTCGACTCAGCGAGGTATCAGGGTGCTACAATGTCTCCCTGACAGGTATGAGCTCTATCCTGACTCTTGTGAATTCCAAGCGTCTCCCTGAGTCCTTCGTCCTGAAAATATTTATTAAATGCATTCCATTTTCATTAAAAGCGCGCCTTTTCATATTTAAACCCACGCGCAATGGAGCATTTAATGCCTCAGTTACTTTTTCATATACGTGTCCGTTTTATACGGAATATGACTGACGTAGGTAATTGATTAAAACTGAGATTAATCTTGGCCCTTCATTTTAAAACGTTTTGAATTCAGGGATTAATCTCAACCCCACGTCTGAGTAACTAACTTTGTCATATCAATCAAGAATGTCATTCGAGGTTTTTACGCAAACACAAAGCACATCTGCACACTGAGTTTTCTCTTACTCAAACAATCTCAGTACTTTCAAAAATCTCACTTCTTCAAAATCAAATGGCTCTTCTTGATTCCAACTGGACAACCGACAAGATCGAGGATGTTGTCAGCAACAAACTCGTGCACATAGAGCAAGTTATCTCCATGGATGGCACCTGTCTTACAGTGGAGGAAATCAAACCCGTTTTCAAATGGATTTCCAAAGCTGGGTTGGAAACATACTTCACTACTCGTCCCATTTCCGTACTACCAAGAATGGTTGTGGAAGCCTACCTCAATATGTTCTTGCGGAGGGATGAACTCTTCACGAAAGTGACCGCGCTAAAGCCGACGGGGGAGAAGGACGGCAACGGCGAACCTCTTTACAACTCAGAAGTGGTCACCATCGACATTCGGAGGGCGGTTAGGGAAGTTTTTGGACTGCCATCCTCAGGCATCAACCCTAGGGTCTACAAGGAGAACTCGGAGGGAGAACTCCTGGGAAGATGGACCAAGGAGGGGTCATCTGTGTTCAGGGCTCGTCAGAATAAGAACACACTGAAGCCTGAATACAGAGCGCTTGTGGACCTTGTGTCCAAGATGGTAATGGGATCCATGGGATCTCATGAGCAGTTGAGCCTACCCAAGCTGAGGTTGATGGGGGCGATTGTAGATGGCGTGGAAGCCAATTGGGAGCAGTTCTTTCTGGACCAACTTCATCAGGCTGGTCTGGACAAGCTGAAGAGGGATGAGGAGAAGAAGCACATCTCCGTAGGTGCCATTCTGCCATTCGGGACCAGGCTCTCGGTCCTGATTACTCATACTTGCCATGGGTACACCTTCGACTTTGAGGACAGTCTCTCCTCAAAGAAGGTGATGTTTGCCTCACGGAGCGATACCTACTCAGTGCTAGGGCTGACTGATCACAATGCTCAGGCAAAGGGTCAGGCCATAAAGCCAGCTGGTAAGGCCAAGAAGAAGAAGAAGAAGAAGAAGAAGAAGAAGAAGAAGAAGAAGAAGAAGAAGAAGAAGAAGAAGAAGAAGAAGAAGAAGAAGAAGAAGAAGAAGAAGAAGAAGAAGAAGAAGAAGAAGAAGAAGAAGAAGAAGAAGAAGAAGAAGAAGAAGAAGAAGAAGAAGAAGAAGAAGAAGAAGAAGAAGAAGAAGAAGAAGAAGAAGAAGAAGAAGAAGAAGAAGAAGAAGAAGAAGAAGAAGAAGAAGAAGAAGAAGAAGAAGAAGAAGAAGAAGAAGAAGAAGAAGAAGAAGAAGAAGAAGAAGAAGAAGAAGAAGAAGAAGAAGAAGAAGAAGAAGAAGAAGAAGAAGAAGAAGAAGGTGCGTATAGTGTTGTCAGGGAAGAGCACTAGTTATGGGACTGAGTCTGTTCCCAAGATAGCCGATGCTGAGGCTGAGGGGACTGCCGATGAAGTCAGGAAGGGGGATGATTCAGGGTGAGAGGCCCCTGAAGAGACTTAGGAAGGGGGTTAGAAGGTCCCCTGTTAAGAAGTTGCCTTCACTGAGTGAGAGGGAGAAGTCAAGCTCTCCTGGAGCCTCTGACTTAGAGGAGGTGAGAAAATCTGTCGAGACGGCTGAGTTGTTGCAGCCTGAGATAGTACCCTCTAAATCACCCACGCATCCTGAACCCCAAACCCAATCCATCCCTGATCCAACACCTCAACCCACCCACACACCCCAAACCTCAAAGCCAAACATCCCGACTGAGTCAGTGCCATCAAACTCACACATTAATGAGCCTGACCAGTCATCTGAGCCAAACCTTCCCGATCCTACAGATTTTCCCTCTTACCCCAACCCCAAGGATTGCCCCAAATCCTTCCAATCTGAAGAAGACGATTTTCTTGACATTCAGGAGGAGGTGGAGCTGGATGAACATCTGATGGGTGGTGTGATTGAGAACACCCATAGGGGTAATGCCACTGAATGGGCATCTAAGTGCTGGCCCGGACTTAATAGGTACAAGGAGCTGCTGGCAAATGTGATTGAATTGAAAGTTTGGTTGGAGTTCAAACAATCGAATATGCAAGAGCAACATTTGCTGGTGGATGCTCGTGGCTGGGAGCACTGGGAAGCTGAGGAGGCCAGGTTGTGCTCCTACTTTGGACTGACTAGCTGGCTTCAACTGCTCAACTTCGATAATCTGAAGGAGCTAGTCAACAGCCTGATGTCCAAGAGCAAGGCTGACATTCTATCTGAGGATGAGGAGGACAAGGAGGATGATGAAGATGCTCAGGGTGGAGCATTAGAGAAGGTTGTGGAGGAGACAGCTAGGGAGGTTGATGGTATGGACTCTGAGCCTCAGGCTCAGGGGGAAGGTGAGAAGGACACTGGTGCCAAGGGTGGACCAGTGGCTGAGGATGTATTGAACATCTTGTTGGGATATGTTTAGTTTTGATGATTTTCCAAAACGACATGTAATAGGTATGAAAGCAGTCAGGATAGTATCCTTTAGATCAGGTCAGGCTTATGACAAACTTCTTGGAGTGATCTTCAAACTGTCCCTGAAGGACAACTACACTGAGGACGAGTCAGTCCACTGAAGATCATCTGTCAGTGAAGGAGAAAGCTACCTAAAGTCAGTGGGTCTTAGTCAAACCTACTGAGTCAAAGATCCGTGAATTCAGGCCACGTGGACCAATCAGCACAAGGCGGTAAATCTGACACTAACAAGGCCGCATTCCAAGAAAAGTGGTTGAAACCATTTAATGCTGGATTCAAATGTATTTTCCTCTCCAACGGATACATTTGAATCCCCATTATAAATACAAGCTCATAGCTTCATTGTAATGTGTGTGTGAGGAAGAAAAATCCACACCTACGAGCTGTGAAGGTGTGAGTGTTCAGTGCGTTTCAAAGGGAGTTATAAGGAGGCACAATTCACATCTTGTACACTGAACTTTAGAGTTTATAGATATACACAAATGAGTGTTCAGCTTGTAACTCATAGCTTAGAGAGGTTTTCCTAATCCTAGCTTGAGGCTAACACATTGTAAAGGAAAACCTCACATAGTTGGAGAAACCAAACCGAAACCAAAACCCTCTAGGTAGGTTTGTTGGGAGTAAGTTATGAGGAGAGGCAGCCCAGGGAGTGGCGTGAGTCCAGTTGTATGTGCACCTTGGCACGTTAAAAACAAGAATCCCATGTAGTGGATTTCCTGTTAAATCAGGCCGTGGACGTAGGAGCTTGAGTCTCTGAACCACGTTAAACTGAGCGTTTATTGTTTTGAAGTATTTACTAAAGTATTGTGAAAATCAGCTCACTGAGAGCTTTGTTAAGAAAACTTTAGTTAAGCAATCAGGTCAGGGAGATTCCTCTCACTGACCAGATCAGGCATCGCACTCGAGGGTTCAGTTTCTCGAGTCACTGCCTTGTTGAGAGCCTGAGCTTTCAAGTCTCATCACTGACTTGATAGCTCTGACTCTCAGCAACGCAGTGACTTGAGTATTCCGTCACTGAGCTCAGTCAGGGTGCGACGCGAAGGTTTTAAAAAAAAAAATTTGCTCCTGAATTCCCATTTTGCCCTTTGAAAACGGGACCATCGATTGGTATCAGAGCAGGTTGTTCACATGACCACTGATCCAGTTTTGTTAAGAAAAATGGTCTACCGAACAGATCTTAAACGTTTTAAACTATGGGAATTCCTGCATATTTCAAACTATTACTTGTGCTCTGACATTATTCTTGTAATAGAAAATCATTTGGTTAGAAGTTTTGGAATCATCAAAAAGGGGGAAATTGTTGGGATATGTTTAGTTTTGATGATTTTCCAAAACGACATGTAATAGGTATGAAAGCAGTCAGGATAGTATCCTTTAGATCAGGTCAGGCTAGGTCAGCTCTCAGTAGAATAGGTTGCTCAGTTGAGGGGGAACTCAGTGAGGGGGAACTTCTCAACACAGCCTGAAGATATCAAGATGACAACCAGTAGAGCTGACTGAAGACATGCCATCAACCTGAACCAATGGAGAAGCCTGAATGATGTCCCACTGAGTGCAAGTCAGGCTGATCTAAGCCAAGTCTGATAGGACCACTCAGTGAAGAGCCTGATCAGGTGGATCAGTGCTGCACCAAGTAGGCCCTGAAGGAGTCAGGCTACTGTGGTCAGGGAAGTTTGTCATTCAGCCTTATGACAAACTTCTTGGAGTGATCTTCAAACTGTCCCTGAAGGACAACTACACTGAGGACGAGTCAGTCCACTGAAGATCATCTGTCAGTGAAGGAGAAAGCTACCTAAAGTCAGTGGGTCTTAGTCAAACCTACTGAGTCAAAGATCCGTGAATTCAGGCCACGTGGACCAATCAGCACAAGGCGGTAAATCTGACACTGACAAGGCCGCATTCCAAGAAAAGTGGTTGAAACCATTTAATGCTGGATTCAAATGTATTTTCCTCTCCAACGGATACATTTGAATCCCCATTATAAATACAAGCTCATGGCTTGTTAATAGGTGTGTGTTGTTTTGTTTAAGAGTTGTATTGTTGTTTAATAAACAAACACCTACGAGCTGAAAGTGTGAGTAGTAGCATACGTGCATGGGAGTTATAAGGAGGGTTTACTCACATCTTAAACACTGACCATTAGGGTCTTCAAATATACGCATATGAGTGTTCAGCTTGTAACTCTAGGCTTAGAGAGGTTTTCCCTATCTTAGCTATTGGCTAACACATTGTAAAGGGAAAACCTCACCTAGTTGGAGAAAACCCTAACCGAAACCAAAACCCTCTAGTCAGGTTTGTTGGTAGTAAGTGAGGAGAAGGGCAGCCCAGGGAGTGGCGTGAGTCCAGTTGTAAGTGCACCTTGGCACGTTAAAAACAAGAATCCAAAGGAGTGGATTTCCTGTTAAATCAGGCCGTGGATGTAAGAGCTTGAGTCTCCGAACCACGTTAAACCAAGTGTTATTAACTGGAATGTCTTTTCTTCTAAAGTATTGCGAAAATCTGCTCACTAAGAGCATTGTTTAAAAGGAACTTTAGTTAAGTATTTCAGGTCAGGGAGATTCCATCTCACTGACTGAATCAGGGTAGCACTCGAGAGTTCAGTCTCTCGAGTCACTGCCTTGTTGAGAGCCTGAGCTTTCAAGTCTCACCTCTGACTTGATAGCTCTGACTCTCAGCAACGCAGTGACTTGAGTATTTCGTCACTGAACTTGTTCAGGGTGCAAGCTGTGATTTGATAACGCACTCTAGAGTTCAGCTTCTCAAGCCACTGTCCTTGCTCAGAGCATGAGTCTCCAAGCCTTCTCTCTGACTTGGTAACTCAGCCTCTGAGCAGAGCAGTGACTTGAGTATTTCTCACTCATGCTGAACTCCCTGAGAAAAGGTTTAAAAAAAAAAATTTGCTCCTGAATTCCCATTTTGCCCTACGAAAACGGGACCATCACATCTCAGCAGCCAATGAGACATCTGTCGATGAAGGGATTCCCTGCCCTGAGACAAGGGAGAAAGATGTTGAGGTGTCTAAGGAGACTCCCAGTTCCGAGGGACAAGTTCCTAAGGTTCGAGATGGCATGGCTGAGCCTGAGCAGGCGGCCGTGACCACTCAACAACTGCCTTCAGTGCACCCTGAAGAGGGGACTGAAGATGCAGGGGCTGATAAGGGAAAACAACCACTCAGTGATGAGGCCGTTGAGGAAAATGAAGATCCAGATGTTGTTATAACCGGGGTCGGCCGTGCTGAGTTTACAAGTATTGTGGAGGTCAAGACGGAGAAAACCACTAAAAATCTAGCTGAACTTCAGGAGGAAGTAATGAGGCTAAGAGCTGAAAAAGAAGAAGACTCCAAGGCCCTGGCGAAACACATCAAGTGGACGAAGTCAGCCTACAACACCCTTGCCAATAGGGAGCTGGTTTTGCTAAAGAGAATGATGACTGACACGGCCAAGTCAGTGAGGAATGAGCGGAAGAGAACGAAGAAGATGCTAAGCCAGACCTTGAAGCAACTAGCTGAAAAGGATGAGCAAAGGAAGGAGGATCTCAATCAGGCTGTGGAGAAGCTTGCAGCTCAGGCTGGAGCACTATTCACTCAGGCCATCTCTGGCTCAGCCTCAAAGCTGGAGCTGGAATCAGAACGCTTTGCTCAGACTTCGAAAGATATTGCTGAGAGACTGACTCAAGCAGATGAACGATTTGCTCTGGTGGAGGAGAAGATTGAGAAGGCTGAACAAAGACTCCAACTCTCCATGGAGGTCTTTGAGAAGAAGGTGAAGGCTGCAATCAGTTCCGTATCATTTGCAGGGACAGGTATCTCGATGGGAGTTGAGCTACTGAAGGAGGGAATTAATGATGTCCATTCCCTAGCCTCCTTCGTAATCAACAGCGGATATGACGCATTCCCATCCAGGGCCAATGATGATGCCAAAAAGGGGGAAAGAAGAAGAAAAGATCTCGTCCTGAGGCATCGGAGGCAGTCAACCAAGGCGAAACCATTCAAGCCGATCCTGAAGCCAATCCTGAAGGGAATGTGCTAAGGGTGAGGAAGTCAACAAGGTTGGCGGCAGTGGAGAAAGAAGGAGAAGATATTGTTGCCAGACTGAGGGCGGAGGCAGCAAAGGCAAAGGCTGATGAACCTTCCAAGAAATCTGAGCCAGTTCAGAAGTCTTCTCCCATGAGCTCAAGGAAGAACCCCATCACTTACTCAGCTGAGGCAGTGGCGGAGTTATGTGCTGAAGCATGGGGAGATCCTTCTGAGAAATCTGAGGCTGTGCGCAGAGCTGAAATTGCTCAAAATGAGAAGATGCGCATCTTGGAAAAGAAGGTTGAAAAGCTGACTGACATCACTGAGCTTCAACAAAGAGAACTGGATGATGCGGTGATCAGTCTGCTAAGGAGGAAGTGAAGTTGTGGAACTCAACAGTTAGGAAGTCATCAATTCTTCAAGTCAGTAGGCCAGAATCAGGAAAAAGGGAAGCTTATGTCGATGAGTTCGTCTCAGAGGCACTGAAGGAGTTTTGGACTGATGCAAAGGATGAGTTTGTGAAGTTGTGGTATGTTGTGAAGAAATGGGGCGACACTGACGATATCAATGCCCACTTCACTGACTACATGATGGACAATCATCCTGAGTTGTTCCAAAAGATCTTGGAGGAGGCTGATGCAGCTCAAGTCCAAGTGAAGGCTCCTGAGTTCACCATTCGAGCTCCTCCCTTAGTTCCTGGAACTCAGAAGCACAACACAAAGGCCATTATGATGGAAGTCTTGAAGATTGCCAAAGCTGAAGGATATGTGAACCAACCTAGAAGACTTGACGAGCTGAAGGCAAGAGTCTATGTTGGATATGGACTCGAACCTGAAATGAGATTAGTCTAGGAGTTCATTACCTCTTTGTAATAGATTAGATTCATTGTAACCACTTTCATATCATTCAATGAAATCTATTACTTTTGCCCACAGACAACAACTCATTGTCTTTTTGGCTGTTGTTTAAATTATGTACATTATCAAGAAATGCTCTAACACTGTCTTATCTTATAGATAGGTCTTGATATTTCCTCCAAGTGTTTTGAGGATCATTTCAGTGTTTTGGCATCATCAAAAAGGGAGAAATTGTTGGGACATTGTTAGTTTTGATTAAGATCCCAAAGCCCCTGAAAAGATGTTTGCATTTGTTTTTCAGGCTAGTCTTGGTTAGGATTTGTACTTAGTCATTTTACAATTCACAGGTACTCAGTAAGAGGAGCACTTACTGATGACAATCAAGACTCAGAGCCTGAAGACGAAGTTTACCATCCTGAGCTTATGGCAGTCTCCTAAGCTGGCTGAGTAAGTCTCGGTGATGAAGAGTATGACCCTGAGGTCAGTACTACTCAGTCCTGAAGGGAACATGATGAAACTGAGTTGTTGGGAAGACTTGGAGTAGAGCCAAGCAATGCAAAAAGAATGCCAGCGTCAGGACAAGACCGGTGAGCTCAAGACAAAATGAACTTAATAAGACAAGCCTGAAGCCCAGGAATAAGTTCTGACATTCTCACCAACTTGATGACGTGGACCAATCCGGGAAGGACACGCACGTACGGAACCTGACAAGAAGACTGAATTCAGACTGCATGTTCAACGGGCAAGCATTTAATGTGCATTTAATGCAACTACCAAATCCATGCAAGGACGGCTGCTGCATGAAGATATGTCCGTTTGAAGCCACTCTACATAGTTGACAAGAAAGGCTATCTCTCCAACGGATAGTTTTTCAAATCACCTATAAATACAGAAGGCCTTGAACCCATTCAAGGTTACGGGAAATTTCCAAGCCAGAAATTACTCAAGCTCTCAAGCACTCAAAGCATTCAGCCTTAGAAGAAGCACTCGAAACCATCTAAATTTCCCAAGTGTTTCTTAGTTACTGAGAGTTATTTTGTATTCCAAGAGCGAACTAGCATTATCTTAAGCTTAGAGAGATTATTCAATCCTTAGCATAGCTTTGCCTTGTAAGGATAATCTCACCAAGTTGGAATCCAAACTGAAACCAAAACCCTAAGTTAGGTTTGTTGGGAGTAAGTCAGTTAGTGAGTTAGTAAGTGGAGTTTGTATAGATCAGTGAAGTTAGCTGGTCTTGGTGCACCTTGGCACGTTAAAAACAAGAATCCCTTCTGTTAAATCAGGCTGTGGACGTAGGAGCTTGAGTCTCTGAACCACGTTAAACTCTTTGTGTTCTTATTGTTTTGATATTGTGCATGCTTGCTATATTGCTTATTCATTCATTGCATTCGGTTTATCAGGCTTGAATCAATCAGCCTGGTCCTTAAAAAGAACACTGCCCTACTAACCACTATTCAGTTCTGAGTAAAATAAGTTTTTCAGAAAGCAAACTAAACAAGACTTTAAACTTTCAGGGCTCACACTTTTCCGCACTGAACTTGAACTGATAGTTAGCCAACTGACCCGCACCAAGTGTAGTCAGTAGGTGTGTTATCAGCTCCTAGTTCTTTACCACTCTGAGTAAAGGGGACTCAGTCAGGTTTTAAGTTTGAAAATTGGTATACGTGTATTCCCCCCCCCCCCATACACGTATTCCTCAGTCTTGTACCGGGACCAACAGAACGATGAAAAGATCAATCATAAACTAGGGTTTTAAAAAATAAAGGAATAACTGAAATTAAATCAATAAAACGAGTCTCAACGTGTTCAAGAACAAAGATATGAAGAAACGAAACTAAAAAATAAAATCGTGACGTGAATTCGTAAGAAAACCTAAAAAACGTAAAGTAAACTTGCTCGTTCCTTCTTCTCCAAAAATTAACTCTCTAAAACGCTCTTGAATCTAGTGGTGGTAAGTGGTGGTCGTCAAAAACAAGCTCGGGACGAATATATATGAGCCTCGGGCCGAATAGTGAACGTATGGGCTAAAAAATGTGCTTGCTCGTGCACTGCTCGTGCACTAGTGCACGAGCTCATCCTCCTCGTGCGCTATAAACTTCCAGAGAGCAAAATACGCACGACCTCCCTTTACTCGTGCACTTGTGCACGATCCACGTCTGCTCGTGCACTCTGCACGAGTGCTCGTGCACTAGCGCACGAGTTGCACTTGCTCGAGCGCATTGCACGGCCGCTCGTGCACCCTTGCACGAGTACTCCTTGCTTGTGCACTCCAATGATACGTTTGCTCCCTCGAACTAGTACTTTTCGTCTTTCTTCGATATCTTCTCATCCGGACATCCGTTTGAGTCGATTAAAAGTCCTACAAGCTCCTCTTTTCGCCCTCTATTCATCTATGAGCATCAAAGAGACAAATTCATTAGTTTATGAAAATGTTACGCAAATGACTCTAAATACTCAACAAAATCAACCAAAACTAGGGCATTTTGAGTGACGAATCATGACAATTTCACGCCTAATCAACCCCCCCAAACTTACCATGTTGCTTGTCCTCAAGCAATGAAATAATAAGTCAAGTGAAATTGTTAGGAATGAGTCAAAGAATCAAATCGTGCAAGTAAATGAACTCGAGCTTCAAAGATCAATCACAAGTATACTCACTCACCTTCCCTCATCGTACTCATGCAACAACAGTGAGAATCATCAAAATCAAACATGGATGTGCACTCAACGATGTGTTTCACTCCCTCACAAGTGTATATCAAGAATAAGGGACTCACTCAAACAATCAATCACACATATTGGCAGCCATAGGCTTGTAAGCACTCTCAACTCCGACCATACTCTAGAAATCAATGTCGAATCAAAAAGGACTTTTCGCACGGTTGTAACGTAGGCTCTTTGGACAGGGTGGGTTAACAATATGGATAAGTGACTCAAATGAATGGAGAATAGAAAGTCAAACTTTAGCACTTTGAGATTAGGAACAGAACACTTCAAACAATTTCAATCAACACACCTTCAATTCCAATTCTCTCAACACTTCAATTCTTCTTTTCTTTCTCACTCTTTTCACTTTTTTTTTCACTTCACTTTTTTTTTCTTTTTCGCACAAACACATGAGCTCATTTTTTTTCTTTTGCTCATTCTCAAATTTTTTTTCTTTCCCACAACTCAAATCTCATTCACACCTTCTTCTCATAATCACTCAACAAACAATATTTTCCTTTTTCAACTCAATTCAATCCCTTCGTATTCAAACTTTTCCTATTCTCCACTCAAATTAGGACAAAAAGGCTTAGGAACTTGGAATAGTGTTTAAAATGTGCTAGCAAATAAAATAGGCTAAGGCTCAAACGGGCTAACAAGGGATTCAATGTCATTGGTAAGGAAAATTTGGCTAAGTGACTCAATCAAATCAAAGATGGCCTAAGATCACATTCGGCATATCAACTAGACACAATCAAGAAGCAAGAGCACACAAAAGTTCTAGCATCCTCTAAGGTGACGATTCACTCACAAACGAAGAGATCAAGTAATGCATCAAAATCTCATAAGGCTCAAATCTCACGGCTTTCACATCCATGCTAGTCCTAGTGAATTCTCACTCTCATCACACAAGCACTCAAAAAGAAAAATTCACAAGCATACAAGTTTGTAGGATCAAGCGCTTGCCACTAGACTAAAAGCCCGGACTTGTAGTAAGGTGCTACTTTATTTCCTTTAACCCATATCTAGCTGCAGCGCCACGGGCGGCACCCAACTATGCCTTTAATCGAGCGAGCGGGCAGGACTTGAGCGCTCAAGCCTGGAAGGCAGGAGACTTCTAGGATATTTCCCAAAAAAGTTCTTTCTCAATTCCACTCTAACTCAAACACTTACACAAAAGAATTCCTAACTCAACCTCACAATTCACCCTACTCATCAAATCATACTCAAAGATAGCAATCAACAAGTATAAGATGATTGATAGGCATGAAATATGTAGTACCAAATTAAAACTCTAGCAGCCCTAAGGAGCATCTCAAGATACCAAATAATCAAACTCAACTCAAAGAGAGGGTGTGCATGCATGTGCAATGTAACCATAAAATATATAAAAACTCCACCCCCCCAAACTTCGACCTTGTGAAGAGGTCTAAGTTTGGGGTTGTGGGTTACCTCATCCACATGATTCAGTTTCTTTCAACAACTTGACACACTCTCTTGCTTGAGTTTCTCCCTTCAATCTGAATAAGTCCATGGTACCTTTACTCCTTCGAGACAAGCCTACAAAATAAACTCTCAAGTACGAGGTTAAAACTTACGATTCAACAACACCCTAATAACATAAAACTCAAAAAACTAAAAATACTCAAAAGCAAATAAAAATGGGTTGCCTCCCATTCAGCGCTATTTTTAAGGTCCTCATGCCGGACCAAGCTCAAAGGAGCTTATGGGACATCATACTCAAATTTACCTCCCTTACTCTCATAAGAGTGGTGGTTGCATTCCTTTCCTTGATGTCCCTCCATCATGAGCTCATTTCCTTCCTTCTCCACCTCAAGTGGTATAGGTCTCAACTCCTTCTCACCTTTATCTGGAGGAGTCTTACCAAACAGGTTCTTGAATTTGGACTTTTTCTTCTTAATTCCTCTTTTTCTCTCGAGCTGGACCACGTCCACTTTTTTCACTTCTCCATCCTTCAACTTCTTCTCTTTACCCCTATCAAAATAAGTCAGATCACAATGCTCATGGGTTAAATCAACAGGTGAAGAATCATCAAAATCTTGCTTAATAGAAAGATTAGGGATAGGAGGTGTGTCTTCAACACTAGGATCAATTGCATCCATGAAATAACAGCTATCGTCCTCCTTCGGGTGCTTCATGGCTTCATATAGGGAAATCTTTATCTCCTGATCGTCAACTTTCAACGTGATCTTCCCGTTTGCCACATCTAACACCATCCCCGCCGTTGCTAAGAACGGTCTTCCCAAGATCAGGGGCACGCGCTCATCTTCCTCCATCTCGAGCACTACAAAGTTGGCTAGAAAAATGTGATCTCCAACTCTCACGAGGACGACTTCAACCACACCTTGAGGTCGAGTAATAGACCGGTCGGCAAGTTGAAGCGTCATCATTGTCGGCTGAAGTTCACCACCTTCCAACTTCTTGAAAAGCGACAAGGGCATAAGATTTATGCTCGCCCCTAAATCACATAGCGCTCCTTTCTTGATCTCGTTCCCAATGTCACATAAGATGGTAAAGCTCTCGGGATCCTTCAGCTTTGGAGGAAGCGCCTTGTGCACTAATGCACTCACCTCATGGTTTAAGTGCACTAACTCAGGTCCGTCCACTCTCCGTCTCTTCGCTATCAAGTCCTTCAGAAACTTGGTGTAGTTAGGCATCTGTTCCAAAGCATCATAAAAGGGAATGTTAATATGTAACTTTTTAAAAACATCAAGGAATTTAGCAAACTTTTCATCAAGCTTCTTTTTCATGAAGCGTTGTGGGTATGGGACAGGTATCACAGATTTGGGTACCCCCCATTCATCTTTCTCGGTCTCTTTCACTTTCTCCCTTGCTTCCTTTGCTTTCTTCCACTTTGGAACTCTCTCAATCTCCTCAATCTCCTCTTCAGGCTCTTTGCTCTCATGGGACTTTTTCACATCTCTACTCATCTGAATGCCTTCACCCTCATCTTTCTTATGTTCTTTCACTTCTATCTCAACATCTCCTTTGGGCGTCTCAGAATCAGCAGGCATCTGAGGACCATCATAGCTGGTTCCACTTCTAAGCTGGATAGCCTTACAATGCTCTTTAGGATTACCCTCAGGTATTGAAGGGTATTTGCCAGGCTCTCTATTCAATGACTTTGCAATCTGGCTCATCTGGAACTCTATAGAAGTGAACCTTCGGTTGTTCTCTTGCTGAATTCGATTCATCTCTACATCTCTCTTCTGGAGTTCTTAATCACGCTGATCAACTTTCTTATGTAGATCTTTCACATCGTACTCCAAAGATGATAATCTCTTGCTACCTTCCTCCACCTCCTGAAGGATAGCTCTCAACATCTCCTCAGTTGAGGCACTGCCTTCTCCACCAGGAGGTTTAGAACCTGGATCAACACCTGGAGGAACTGTAATACCCGCATTCGGGTTAGCATATGAAAAATTCTCGTTCTTCCTCCATTGGTTCTGAGGAAGCTGCTGGCCTCCTTGGTACCCTTGTGTGTTCCTCCATTGATTTTGAGGCGGCTGTGGACCTGGAGGTGCAAATGGTTGGCCATAAGAAGGTCTTCCTTGAAAATTTCCACCTTGTGGATACCCATTCTGATTGTAATAAGGATCTCCCATATAATTTACTACTTCTTGCTGAATTGTGGGCTTGTCCTCTTACTCATTCTCTGCTGCATTCACTCCAACCATATTCTTCCCCAACTCAAGGTTGTTAATCTTTTCCATCATGGCCATCAACAGCCTTCTCGTTCCTTCACCTTCCTCAACCTGATGAACTCTCTAGAAATCTGCGTCCACATTCCAAGCCCCGGCATTCGTGACAATGTTGTCCACGATCTCTCTACACCTCGTTATCCCTTGGTTCAGAAAAGCTCCACTCGCACATGCATCTAGATGGGCTTGGCCAGCCTTGCTGGCTCCACTGTAGAAGAATGCCATGACATCTCCCTCATTGTACCCGTGCTGCGGGCACTCAATCAACATGTTTGAGTATCTCTCCCACGCTTGACGTAGGTCCTCTCCTTGCTTCTGGCGAAAAGAAGATATCTCAATTCTTGCTTTAATCGTCCTTGATGGAGGGTAGAATCGCTCGAGGAACAGACGCTCAAGCTCGGCCCATGTGTTTACACCTCCCAGTGGGAGCGTGTTATCGAACCACACCTTGGCTATTCCCGTCAAAGAGAATGGGAACAGCCTAAGCCTCTTGGCATCTTCAGTCATGCCGTTATAATTGAATGTGGAGGCTATCATCAGGAAACTTCTTAAGTGAGTATGAGGATTCTCTTTCCCGATCTCCCCCTTGAACTGGTTCTCGATAAGTAGCTTAAGAATTCCTGGGGAAATCGAGAAGTTGTTTGCCTCAACAGGAGGTAAAGCCACTCCATCATAATACCGTTGCAGCTGCGCCGCAAACCTTCCCCGAATGGCCATATTCTGATCTGCGTTCTGGGGCACAGGCTGAGGGATTACAGGTGGTGTGGGTACTTGTTGATCTGGAGGTGGTTGGTACACAGGTGGTTGGTTGTAAACAGGGGGTGGAGGATACGGGTAAGGTGGATACGGATATGGTGGGTATGGGTATGGTGGATATGGTAAGTTGTTTTGTGGGTAAGCAGGGTTGTTCAGAGGATTTTGGACAATGTTATGAGCTGGATTGTTTACGTTTTGTGTACCCGGGTTTTGGCTCTGACTATCCCCTAACAGATCTTGATTCTGACTACCGCTCCCTCCAGTACCATCAACCCGGTCTACTGTCTGATTAAACTCATTAGCAGCATCATCCAACTCATTAGTGATGTCCATTGGTTCTTTCCCTCCGGCAGCGTTCATCCTTCTTAAGAAGGCTCGGTTCCTTCTTGCTATTGTCTCAGGATCTGATGGTAATCTCTCTTCGCTCGTATTACCTTGCGAGCGTGTTTTCATAAACCTGAAACACTAACAAAAGAATCAAAATGCAACTGCCGAATATGTATAAATAAAACAGAAAAGTAAAGCACCCACTACTAACTACTAAGCTATCGACAAGTCCTATTCAAAAAGCATACAACGCCATCCCCGGCAACGGCGCCATTGACTTTAACCGAAAATACTAACTTTCTACTAGTAGATTCCTCGCAAGCGTACGAGTTCACTGTAGTATGAGTAAGTATAATGACCAAGTATATCAAACCCAAGAGATAGAGTGTATACGAACAGATCCCTGAAGATCTACGCATCGTAGCTAATATAAGTGTATGTTTTTGAATTTTTTTGAAAATAAAATATAATCTAAACTAAATTACCCTACGAATGCAAAAGAATAATTAAACTAAGAATGTAAAAGGTTGTTTTCAAATAAGAGATGGTGATGCTCAGGATAGGAATCCCTACGTATACTAACGGAGCAAGTACATAATCAAAATAACTGTGACGCGCAAGAAATAACCTAAGTAAAAGAATGCAAGATGAAAGCTCAAGATTCTAAACCCTAATACTTTACCCTAACACTCGACTTCACTAATCCACTAACAAGTTAATAGATTGTGCTTAATTAATGAGACCCTAATTTAACTAAGGTGATGTGGTCGTCCTCCTTCGCTAAACTGGTAAATGAATTAACCCTTTCAAAACCCTCTCGTTAAGTCTACTCGTTGTTAAAGAGTGATACGGTCGTCCTCTCTTTAACACTTTTCGAACGAAATTCAAAAGTAAAGTTAAGATTAATTTTAAGAATTCATTAATAAGGAGAATTAAAACTAAATGTCACGAATTATCCTAATTACGTACCCACAACCTACTTCTACGAGTTCATCCTACCCCAAGCATGCAAGGGTTTTAGCTAGACATGGATTTTACGTAAATAATAACAATTGAATAAGTAACAAACATGAACATGATAATTAGAACGATGAAAAGATCAATCATAAACTAGGGTTTCAAAAAATAAAGGAATAACTGAAATTAAATCAATAAAACGAGTCTCAACCTGTTCAAGAACAAAGATATGAAAAAATTAAACTAAAAAATAAAATCGTGACGTGAATTTGTAAGAAAACCTAAAAAACGTAAAGTAAACTTGCTCGTTCCTTCTTCTCCAAAAATTAACTCTCTAAAACGCTCTTGAATCTAGTGGTGGTAAGTGGTGGTCGTCAAAAAATGAGCTCGAGACGAATATATATGAGCCTCGGGCCGAATAGTGAACGTATGGGCCAAAAAACGCGCTTACTCGTGCACTGCTCGTGCACTAGTGCACGAGCTCATCCTCCTCGTGCGCTATAAACTTCCAGAGAGCAAAATACGCACGACCTCCCTTTGCTCATGCACTTGTGCACGGTCCACGTCTGCTCGTGCACTCTGCACGAGTACTCGTGCACTAGTGCACGAGTTGCACTTGCTCGAGTGCATTGCACGGCCGCTCGTGCTCCCTTGCACGAGTACTCCTTGCTTGTGCACTCCAATGATACGTTTGCTCCCTCGAACTAGTACTTTTCGTATTTCTTCGATATCTTCTCATCCGGACATCCGTTTGAGTCGATTCAAAGTCCTATGAGCTCCTCTTTTCGCCCTCTATTCATCTATGTGCATCAAAGAGACAAATTCATTAGTTTATGAAAATGATACGCAAATGACTCTAAATACTCAACAAAATCAACCAAAACTAGGGCATTTCGAGTGACGAATCATGATAATTTCACGCCTAATCACATACAAGAAGATGTCATAAGGTATCTTGTAATGGGACATGATGCTATCCAAATCATCATCAGCAACCAGGCTATGTATCTTGCTCGCTGTATAGGTATTCTCCTGGGCGGACATGATCACGCGGGAGCGAATATGGAAGGCTGTGGAGAAGCGAGCAGCATAATCCCTCCACTCATTCTGGCGAACAACACCTTCAGGTATTTGAGACTCAGGAGTCACTCTAGAGGTAGGAAAACATATCTCCTCAAGAAACTCCCAAGTCGCAGACAACCGTGATCGCTCCACCTCAGGTTGGTCGCTCTCAGCTTCAATTTCAGCGGCCACCTCCTCTGAGTCTTCTCCCAAATCGGAAGAAGTAACTCCTTCTGCGTCTGGGCGACCACCAGTGTTGTGGACCTCTTCGTCGCCAGAATTCTCGGAAGCATAGGCTTCAACGGAGCGAACAACGGAGGACGCTTCGGAGCCCGTTTCTTCATCCACCAGCAAGGTTCTTGGGTTCCGAGCAAGGGCTTGACGAATCGACCGGCGAGGAACAAGGGAAGTTTCTTCCATGGGGCATTTTCCGGGGTTACGCTAAAAAATCTCAAGGGACGCGGTATCACTCGAAGAAGAAACCATTTGGAAGACGTTTTCAAAGGAACGAAGAAGATAATGAAAGATTTTGAAGAAAAGAGATGGAAATCGGAGGCAGAAACGGCGGAACACGGTGGCCCTGGGAATTACACGGCGGCGCTGGAAAACACACGGCGGCGTTCGAAGGAAAGAACGGCGGCGGGGGAAAAATTTCGATCGAGAAAGCAAAAATGGAACGCAAAATGAAGACAAAAACGAAATTCAGAAAGTACGATTGATAATTACTTGAAGCTTATGCACGAAATCCGTCAAAAATCTTGAAGAAATTGGAGCAAGAAGCTTGAAGGGAAACTCTAATGGCAGAAGAGAAGAGTGAATTCAAAAAAATGAGAAGGGGAATGAAGACGGGTATTTATAAGGATAAAAAACGGGGGTTAAAAATGAAATTTTTGAAAAATTTCGTAGGCCCCTACTTGCAAAGGAAAACACGCGTGGGCGGTGGGTGACGTCATCGCCGCCCACGACGTTACGGATTCCGAGAACAATACTTAGTCTTGTATGAATATGTGAATATTATAAAGATAAAGAACCCGCTTAGTTGGGAGTAATGATTATAGGTAATGAGAATTAAAGTGATTAAGGAGTTATTCAAGTAGAGAAGGTAATGAACGAAGAATCATTTGATAGGTAAATTATAACTCATTTTCAATCTTATTACGATATATTGATAATAGTAAGCACTACTAATGAAATAATTCACATTTACCCTATAATTATTACCCCTAATCAAGCGGCCCCAAAATTTAATGAATAATCTCTTTCTATGGGGCTGAGAGAATACGTTCTTAAGTGAGACGTGATGTAAATTAACTTATTAACAACTTCAAACAGAAGAAAAAACACAATGAATTTGTTTGTTTTGTTATAAATTCTCCACGGCGGAAAGGTGGGAGCGAAAGTTCAATATGTGAAAATTGCAGTCTCTTGATCCCTAATATCTTGCCAAAATTTCTGAAATTAGAGTTTTCCTCCACGGTGAAAATTGGCGATACATTTAGAGGAGGGGGAATAAGCATTAGAGAATTAATATAAATATATTAATTTCATATTCTTCTATAAATTCAGATTGTTAAATAAAATAAAATTATTTTATGATATCAAATTAAAAAATTTAGATTCACGCAATTTGATCCATATTCATGCTATTTACACATTGATTGCACATTTAAATTTTAATGGAATGGGATGGGAGAAATGTGAGATGATGATGATTAGAGTGATAATAAAATGATGATTATTAGAAAATATTATTTATTTAGTTATTTTATTTACACTAATTATTTATTTATTTACTTTAATTATTTTACAAAAAATATTAGTACAATGTTTAGGGTGATTGGATGATGCTATTTTCCTTTATTTATTTACTCTAATTATTTTACAAAAAAAAATTAGTTGTTTCATTCAAAAGTATTAATTGTTTAGAGTAACTATTTTTTTTTTTAACAATTCTAATAAAAAATACACTCATTACATATTTTTTATTACAGGAAAAAAAATACACTATAAAATTAATTAAATAAAATAAACTGACACCATAGGCTGATTTCACTCAATTGGCAAATGAACAAATACAATTATAAATGTTGATTTCTAGATTTAGAAAAAACCATAATTAATAGATAACAAAATGGACGGTCATGATCAATTATTGAAACATAGATTTATAGATGAAACTCACTCCCTCCAAAACTATTTAAGGAAAATTAGCTCCTATTATATATAACTAGTAACAGGCTCACCCGTGCTTCGCATTACGATCCTTAAAAGTATTTTTTTTTAAATTATTTTATATTAATAAAGTAACAAACACACAAACAAAATAAAAAATCAAAATTTTAAGTAAACTATAAAGAAAACTTCAAACCATAATAAAAATCACTAAATTCAAATCTCTATAATCCGACAATCAACTATTTTTAAACATTAAAATTCACATTAAATAATAAATTTTTGATATAATTAAAAAAAATTATATTGTTGTTAAAATGTTGCAATACAAATAAAAGAATCAACAAATGAAATTAATTAAAAAAAATCAACATAAAATATCCAACCTTTGTACACGTACAATGGAAATCAATTTTTCTCTAACATCAACACAATTATATTTCTTCAAAAAAAAAAATCATCTTTACATAGTTCAACGTTTCTAATAAATTTATACCAAGTTTTAACTACACAAAGAATTAATGTGATAATCCGTATCAACAATAAATCTAGATTCATAATAAATTGGGAACAAATCTTAAGTTCTAACACACTTCAGCATAATATAACCCGGGTCCATTTAAGTTTACACTTGACACTGGTCTATATGAAGATAAAAAACAATAAAAAGATGATAAACATATTAGATTTACAGTTTCAGTAAGGAAAAAAATGCATCCAAAGAAATATAACTATCACCAGACGACGTTTAAATTCAACATTATTGCATTTAACAGAAAACTCAACTACTTCACCACATTCACTGGTTCTAATTTTCCTTCAAAACAATCTTTAAAATTATCATTTTGATTTTAAGCTGAAACATTTGGAGGAAAAATTAAATTGTCTTTAAATGGTTCAATTACATTCTTCATTGTTCAAACAGAAAGTAACAAAAAAAATGCAATTAAAAAAGATGATAATTACATTTCCTAAAAAAAATATGTCTGAACAAATTACTTTTTTTTGTGGTTTCTTTCATACTCAATTTTAAATCTCTCTGACTTATAAAGACTCCTGTACAATGACGTTAATCATGTTTTTTACCGCTATTTTAAAGAGGCGGGGAGCCGATATGTTTGATGGTATTGAAATTGAATGAGATTAATTTCAAGAAAAACTTAAATTGCTAATAGATGATCCAATTGAATTTTTCATCACTGTTCAAACAGAAAATTATAAAACATATTATATAATACAAAAAACAAAAGTTTATTACGTTAACATTAAGAACACATGTTACATATCAATGAATTGTCTTATTTTATTGGTTTCTTTCATACCAAATTGTGCAAGACACTAATAATTATTTTTTCCTGCTGGAGTAGAAATTTGAGGGAATAAGTATATTTGGTAGTTGTATTAAAATTAAAGAAGATTGGCGAGTGAATATCTTTGGAGACATAGGTGCAAGTATTATATGTTAGATAAAATTATAATTTTAAAGTTGTATATTTAGTAAAAAAAAAAAAGATGAGTGAGTTAAGAAGTGGGTGAACTTATTAAAATAGAGTGGTAAGATAACATTCTATTAAAAAAAAATCTATAAAAAATATCGCATTTCTCTCTGCATTAATAATTAACATTTTTTCATATTTTATTTTTGATATATAAACAAAAAAAAATGTTATTTATCTTTAAGACGTTTAAATAATAATAATTAATTTTATAATATAATCGTAAAAACACACAAATGAAAATAAAAAATATATGATCAAGTCAAATTTAACAAAAATAAGTATCTCAAGTCACGAGAAAAAAATATTTTTTAAAGACTGTAACTTAGTAGGTGACAAAATGGGTAACATAACTTTTGAGATTGTAATCCAGGACAATAATTTTTAAAAGTCACAAATTGAGGTAAATCATCCCAAATAAATCCAAATCGAACTATGCTACATGGCCTGATTGGGCTGAATTCGGTCTAAAATTGGGGCTAATTAACAATGTTTGGTCTGACTGAGGGCTGAATTCGGGTCCAATTTGGGTTTATTAGGCTAATTGTACCTAAATTTGTAACTCTTAGAAATTACAGTCCTTAAATTGTCAACCCCAAAGTTACGGTCCTTAAAAAAATATTTTCAAAATATTAACTTTCACCTTGAGGATTGAGTGATAGACATTAACTTTTCGAGGTGTTATTTAGTTGGGGAATGGGGAAAAATGAAGACAAAAACTCTTGGGGCAGGAAAAATGACGACCATAAATCTTCGAGCTGACAATTTAAGGACATTAACTTTTAGAAGAAGTGAATTTTTGGATTACTTAGGGCTAATTGTGCCTAAATTCGCATGTCTTAGAAATTAGAGCCCTTATATTACGGTCCTAAAAATATATTTTCAAAATATTAACTTTCACCTTGAGAATTGAGTGATAGACATTAACTCTTCAATGAGTTATTTAGTTGGGGGAAGGGGTAAAATTAGGACAAAAACTCTTCGGGTTGGAAAAATGAGGATCGTAACTCTCCGAACTGATAACTTAAGGACATTAACTTTAATTTAAAAGAAGTAATTGTTTTGGATTTATTAGGGCTAATTGTGCCTAAATTTGTAACTCCTAGAAATTACAGTATTTAAATTGTCAACCCAAAGTTACGGTCCTTATAAAATTTCAAAATATTCTTTCACCTTGAGTATTGAGTGATAGACATTAACTCTTTGAGGTGTTATTTAGTTGAAGAAAAGGGCAAAATGAGGACAAAAACTCTTTGGGCTGGAAAATTGAGGATCGTCCCTCCGAGCTGACAATCTAAGGACATTAACTTTCAAAAGTATTGTATTTTTATCATATATCAGCCCAAATAAATTAGAATTGGGTACAAATTCAATCCGAATTCAAGCCAAATCACATCAATAAGCGTGAATTTCAAGCCAAGTCAGGCCAATTAGTCTGACGTGCTTTGATTCATGCTGATTTGCCCGCAAATCTCGAATTTAAAAAATTAATGTCCTTGAATTGTCCAGCCAAAGATTTACAGTGCTAATTTTCCTATCACCCCTAGCTATGGTCCTTACGAAAATCATTCTTGCTCTGGCATTAAATACCATTATACTTCTTTAAAAAATAATATTTTTATTTGACATTTTTATGGGAAAAAATTCACAATTTAGGGTCATTTTTCAAATCCAAGATTATCGATGAAGACAAAATAGAATCATAAAATTAAGTTAGGGAAAATGAAAGAATAACGAACAAATTCATGTACAACTTGGCTTGTGGTCGTCGGGAATAACGGACAAATTCGATATATCCATGTTAGTACATAGCATACATTTTTTATTTTTATTTCACTTTTTTCGTGACAGTCAAAAAACAACCAAGAATTGAATATATTATACTTTGCATGATACATGTGAAACAATAACATTATATGTATATATATACACACACACATACACATATATATATATTGATAAAAATAATATAATATAGTAATGCACAATGTATTTTAAATTTTATGAAAGCATAAACTTTTATTTTGAAAGATTTTTAAAATGTTTGTGTAGAAAAAAATATAAAAAAAAATCCGGAGTTTTAATAGTTTAGAGATTTTATAACACAAAAAAAAGTACACCATAAAACCCTCGGAGTGATGTTTCGATGCATTTTGTGAATGAAATTTCGTGATTAGGAAATTAACAGTATACATACATACACTCTAATTTTACTTTGGTGAAGGAGGTGGCGGTCCATTTGCACATGAAAAAAGTGTAATTTTTTTAAGCCAAATGAATTTTATGTCCATCTCGTAGTTTTGGAACTATTTAAGAAAACACATCTCCTTCAGTCCTTGTAAGCATCAATCCTTTCATTTTTTTTTTCAGTTAGAAATAATTGCATCGTATCCATTAATTTATAGTAGACAATTTTGTACTTAAACTACTCAATTATATTTTTATTGATATATACAAATTTTTATAATTTGACACACAAATTACTAAATTTAATTTATAATTTTTTTTCACAAATTTTAAAATATAAGAATATTTTTGTAAAAAACAAATTCAATTGATGGCAAACTACACAATCAATAGCAAATTAGAAAACCTTTTATATATATACACATAATTCATAAATGCAAGATAATATACTAAAAATAACATATTTATTTTAATAATTATATATCACATAATATATAGTCGTGTCCAAAGACAAACATACATTTACTAACCATCTTCACTATAATAACAATATAACATTATTAAAAACATCAAATTGCAATGAAACTTAAGATAAATCCATATCAACGTCTCGATTGAAAAATATCCTCGTAGCCTGGGGAAGAACACCAAGCTACTTTTTTTTTAAGAAAAAAAAATCCTTAATTTGCACAATAAATAGACAAAGAAAACTATCAACCTTAATCACAAAAAAAAAAAAAAAAAAAAAACTCCATTTGAAATGAATATCCTTGCATTCTGTAAAATTATTGTTAATGGAGTAAGGGGATCCCTAATAACTGAGTCTATGAATTGACCACAAGACTCATTTACCAAAACACATCGCATCTCCGATATCACTACAAAAGAGAAAAAAAAATATCAGATAAATAATGCTAAGAGAATATAAATGTCTTTTAAAAAAATTCATTATAACAACCTATCGTCTTGAAGTTGAAGCTAAACAAACTGAACATAGCCGACATCGGCAAATCAATAACACGAACTAGACCAATATTAAATGATATTTACTATTTCCAAAAAAAAATGCTAATAATTATATTTCGGGCTAATTTCATGTATTTTTAAGTGCATTAAAATTAGAGACCATTTATGACTTAAAATAATATATCATTTCTATAGAAGATTAAAATAATAATCACCAAATCGTCTCAAATTGTGAAGTTTACATGGCTTCTATTTCGTAAATGATATGTGTTTTCGTAGTAAATAATATGAGCACATGCAAATCTCGACTAAAGATAATGTTCTTAAATTGTCCAGCCAAAGATTTAAAGTTCTAGCACCCCTAGTTATAGTCCTTACGAAAATCATTATTGCTCTGGCATTAAATACTATTATACTTCTATTAAAAAAAATTAAAAAATTACTCCCTCGTCCCATATCAGTTTTCACAGTGCACTATTCATCCCTTACAAAGATATTTAAATTACATCTTATTTCACTAATAATTTTGCACAAAAATACTTTTGCTTTGTTTCACTCACTTATATTGAACAATATTTCATCATTAAAAAACTACTTTATCTATTTAAGATTTACAAATCAACTCTCATACTAAAGTCCCAAAAAGTCAACTGTGAAAACAGGTCTGAGACGGAGGAAGTAATAGTGTTATATTTGGCATACTTATGGGAAAAAAAATCATAATTTAGGGTCATTTTTCAAATCCAAAATTATCAATGAAAACAAAATAAAATCATGAAATTAAGTTAGGAAAAATGGCAGAATAACGAACAAATTCACATACAGCTTGGCTTTTGGTCGTCGGGAAATAGCCGGACGAAGGACTACACATATTTAGATTGAAAAATGTGATATTCTTGTTGAATTTCAAATTTCAAATATTAACGGTGAAGATGTCACAAAAACATGAATTTGAGTTGGAGAAAAATTTCAAGGAGCAAGGCGAAACTATTAAGTGTAGCCACATTGGAGAAGGTGACGCGCACGTTGAGGGCGGTGCAATGGTCGTGCGCAACATTTAGAGAAATTGACTAATGAAAATATACGGGAAAAAGATAGGCACGTAACTTGGGGTTCAATTTTAAGGACAATAATTTCACGGGTCTATAAAAGTAGATCATTATATTTTAAAATTTGAAGACGTTACATACGTTGCACGATTGTCCTACGTTTGCAGATTTTAGAACCATATCACTTATATTCACATGTCCGTAAAATTATATCCTAAAAATTCAAAGCCCTTTAATTATGGGCATTAAAAAAATTCCCATTTTTTTACATGATAAGTAATACACTCTTACCCATATGCAAAATACACTTCAAGCCTTACAAAATTTTCAATGAATTATTATTATCTTTAATCAAAGATATAAATTGGTGACATCTTATTGAGTCCTTATATACTTCAATGAAAAAAAAAAAGTTACAATAAATAGTAATGCAATTCTAAATAATATAAGTAACCAAAATAAATTAAATAACTATATATTTATTTCTTCAAAATATTGCATACAAAATATATTTATTTTCATTACTATTTTTAAAAATATAATTATATATACTTTTTATGTTTTACAAATGTTGCAATTTCTTCACACAATTGTTTAAATTTAAACAACTTTTTCTAATTATACGTAAGTGTAATATGAAAATATATTTGTTTAATGATAAAATAGATATTTATAAAGAATAATGAATTATTTTATAATTATTACCATCAACTTATCTTAATCAAATAGTGTGTTTGATATCAATCTTAAATATAATAAAAAACAATAAAATTTAAAACTATTTATATAATATTGGATTACCACGCAGACAATTTAACATGTCTTTTCTATAATCATATTTTCTAATATGCTGGTGTAGAGAACTATTAGAGAATTCAATACATTGTAAAATAGACAATGTCAAGTCAATCAATATTTAGCAAGATGATGGTCGACTCAAACCAAGGGCAAACTAATTTGATCTATAGTATTGAAAATCTCATCAGGGGTATAAAAAATTAGGTTCAGTGGTATTATATTGTAATTGTTATTGATTTTTTTACCCCAACTTTTGATACTTCTGATGAAATTTTTGATACTAATGATCAAATATTCGATACTTTAAAATAATTTCATGATAAGTTTATTATGAAGTATTTTCATATAAAACCTACCATTTATACCAAGCCTTAGTCATACGAAACATGCGACTATTGTTGATAGGCGAACATAAATTAATGAATGGCGAACAAGAATTAAAGCCTTATCAAGGATTTTGAAGAGCCAACCTCAAATCAAAGACGATCAATAAAGAAAATCAAGCCGGGGTGCATAAACTAATCCAAGGAGTGTATAAAGTGACGAACAACTATACCGACGAACAAGATATTGGCGAACAGGTTTAAAGACCGAAGACCAAATATGGACCCACCACCAAGTCAATAATGGCGAACAACATTGGTAAAAGTGTTACAGTTATCAGCCTAAGGGGTGTATGCTGACGAACAAAGGACCAAGATCCCAAAGCCAATCTGTGCAAGACACAAAGGCGAACAACTTCTGAGCCATACACCCAAACGGCGAACAACTTCTATGAAAGAACTATCCTGGATCGATTTAAGCCGACCTGGACGAACAACAACGAAATCCGAGATAAGACCAAAGAAGACTTTGTAACTAAGATTCAGCTTAGATAAGGTCAAACTAAGGTCAAAGGACACATGTCAAGCATGCAGGCTAGGGAGACCAAGAGTCATAGACACCTCATGCTTGCTAGTCACTATAAATAGTTGTTCTCCAGCTTATGAAATACAAGTTCAAATTCACAAATACTCCCAAAACACACACTAACATACCTAAACATACACACATACGAAATTAATTCGATTTCGACTCTCGTGTTTACGATTCCACAACCCGAACCTTCGATTTATCATTTACGGTGATAATCAATCACACGTTATTGATTGGTGATCTTAAACCGAACTAAAACAGTCACTAATCCATCTGATAAAAAATTGATCACCAACATTTTGGCGCTAGAAGAAGGGATCGAACCTTCGATTTAGTGTGATTACTCAAGAACTTCAAGTTGAAAACTTGAAGATTCAAAGAAAACCTCAAGAAATATTTGAAGATTCAAACAAAAGTGTTCTTGGTGTTCTTCAATATAAATATTAAAGAACAATCTAATTCAAATGCCTCAATCAAAGGAAACCCAAGCATCACGTTTGTCAAGGAGAGCATCTCCCACCCGAGCCTCGTCGGCCGACCACCAAGATCGTGATCCTAGACATGTGAATAGATCACAACACACGGCCATAACCCATAACCTCCCACCTGAAATGGAGGCCCTGGCGAACAACCCTAACGAATTAACCAAAACCATTGCTGCTCTCCAAGCTCTACAGAGACAGCAAGATCAGAATAGGCCTTCACTGGTGAGGCCTAAGGACAGACATGTGGGAGTTGTTAGGGCTAGGTCAACCAGGGGCGAGCAACATGAGGTGAACAGTGCCCAGGTCAGGCGGGATAAAGGCAAAGCAAAGATGGTCGAACCAAGAGAGGGCCAGGCTGAATCTGCTCGCGGGCGAACAACTATGTCAAGCCATGGAACTACCCGTTCCAGTGCCCAGGACAGACTTGGCCAACCCCAAGTGCAAGGAAAAGTTGCTCGCCAGGAAGCTGAACGTGGGCGAGCAACATTTGAGCAACCACGCCCGTCAATTCATGAGAGACTCTCTCAATCTGCCTTCAGACGTCTATGGCCAAATGCGGCGAGCAACCCTAGAAAATAGCTCCAGGAGTTGCCCACTCCAAGTGAGGGACTGCGACGAGCAGAAAGGTTGGTACCTTTGCTCGCCGAACAGCCTCCAAGTCAGGGGGCATCTTTGGATGAGCTATCAAGTTTAAAAAGGGCAGTGGAGAACATGCAAGGACAGCTGGACCAACAAAGAGGTGTGGGGACAACTAGTTTGCCATCCTCACCACTATCACTTGTCATTCTGAAAGCTCCGATTCAGAAGAAGGTCCAGTTCCCGGCAAGCATACAGTATGACGGTGTTGCTGATCCCAGAGTTCATCTTACGAAGTATTCAGATTATATGGTCTCGGTGGGAGCCAGCGACGCCACTCAATGCCGAAATTTCCCCTTAACTTTGGGGGATCGGGTGCACAAGTGGTTTTCGGCGATGCCACCAGCATCTATCCACTCTTTCACTCAACTAAGTCGAGAATTCCTATCCCATTTCTCAACGGCGGGATCATACTTGTCTCAGAAACATCGATTGTCGGACCTAAAATAAAATGACGACGAGTCAGATCGGGCATTCATGGAAAGGTTCGACAAGGTGTTATTAAAAGGAGAACCCGTCAGTGAGGATACGAAAATCATTGCCGTTATGGACGGGTTGAAAAAAGGATCAAAGCTATGGAAAGAGGTACGTCTGAAGTGCCCAAGAAGTTATGCCGAATTCAGGAATCAAGCCGGCATATTCGTTTCCATGCATGAAACTTTGCAATCAAACTTGGGGGAGAACAAAACTGATCCCAAGGAGAACAACAAGAAACCTGATGCAACAAGCTATCGAGTTCCTAAAAACATGAAGGCGTTCACTGAAGGGACAGAACTCAAAGAAAAGTTTAATCAAGTACTAACAGTGTCAGTCGATACTGTTTATGAAAATGTGAAGGATAAGGAGTTGCTCTCCCCTCCCCGGAAAATTCGCCAAGACACGGGCAAACTCAACCCTAACAAGTATTGTGCCTACCATCAAAGCGTGGGGTACTTTACGAGTGAATGTAGAGATTTGCTCAGGCAGCTCTGGCGTTTCTACGAGGACGGAAAGCTCTCCGACTTTGTCAAAAGACAACCCGGGAAGAGAGTCCGGGAGAACAACTCTGAGGACGAAGATGATCAACCCCAGAAGAACAATAAATCGGCACGACCAGTTCCTGCCATTCCTACTCGTCCATTGGAAGATTTGTATATGATGGAACCTGCAGGTCCCGCGGGAGGATGTTCTGATGGACGACCGACAATCTCCAACCGGAAAAGAAAAGCTAAGTTACGAGCGATCGATCAAGTCCAAGAAATGGGGGTTAAACCATCTATCATACAGACAGCAGAATTAACCTTCACCGAAAATGACTTGGAAGGAATCTTAACTCTGCACAACGACTCGCTCGTAATCTGCGCAAAGATTATGAGAACATGAGTCCACAGATTGTTGGTGGACACCGGAGCCTATACCAATATCCTATTTAAAAAGACGCTCGATCATCTTGGAGATTATTCGGGATATATCCGGGATACGACTCACAGAATAATAGGCTTCGGAAATGCTGTAACAGACCCATTGGGAATAGTTACTTTAGCGGTACAACTTGTAACGGCCAACGAACCCGAGAAAAATATTACGAGAATGGTTGACTTCTTGGTTGTAGACCAGGATTCAACTTATAACGGGTTTCTTGGTCGACCCTTTTTAAATGAATTCAAAGCTGCATGTTCCACTTACCAATATTGTTTGAAATTTCCAACAGCAAGTGGAGCAGGTACTATCAAAGGAGATCAAAGAAAGACCAGGGAATGTCTCTTACAGTTGCAGGCCAAACATGTATCAGTATCCATGATGGAGGTCACAACTAGCTGTCCTACTAATGAACCATCAATACTGGAGAACATGATGGACATAGAGGAAGACCACATGGATACTGACGAACAACATCATGACGAGCAGGTGTTGGACGAACAACTCCTCACCACCCAGGAGGAACATCATCCTGACGAACAACAAAGGGGTGGTATGATGGCTCGGAGGGCCAAGTGTTGACTAACAACAACGAATCAGGGCCAACAGATGATCTAGATCCCCGCCTGGGGGCAGAGCCGATGAACATCGAAAATGATTTCAACTCTGAGGGACCAATACTTGGTCCTCGGTGGAAAGGACAAAAACGACGAGCAACTCCAGTTGAAGAGCTGGAGGCGTTCAAAGTTAATCCTGAAAACCCGGATCTTGAATTATACATAGGATCTGAGCTCCCTGGGCCTTACAGATCCCGAATGAAAGAGTTCCTCAGCAAAAATCTAGATGTTTTTGCTTGGTCTCATGCAGACATGGTGGGGATAGATCCAAAACATGCTTGTCACAAGCTCAATACCAATCAAGCAAAAAGGCCAATCCATCAAAAACGAAGAAAGTATGGCCCAGACAAGTATCAAGCTTTGAACGAAGAAGTAAAGAAGTTGTTAGACAACGACCTAATCCGACAAGCACTCTGTCCACAATGGGTTGCAAACCCAGTCCTTGTGAGGAAACCAAACGGAACCTGGAGGCTATGCATAGACTTTACAGATCTGAATGCAGCATGCCCAAAGAACAACTTTCCACTCCCTCACATTGACCAGTTGGTGGACAGTATTGCAGGTCATGAAATGCTAACATTCATGGATGCCTTTGCCGGGTACCATCAAATTCCAATGCATCCAGACGATCAAGAAAACACAGCATTTTATACAAACAATGAATCCAAAGAAGAGCAGTTTCGGAGTTCATTCAGGAAAATTCCTGGGCCATCTTGTTAGTCAACGAGGGATTGAAGCCAGTCCAGCAAAAGTTAAAGCGATCATGGATATGCAACCTCCACGTTCAATAAAAGAAGTGCAAAGGCTTACGGGATGCCTAGCAGCATTGAATAGGTTCATATCCAGATCGGGGGACAAATGTCGTCCATTCTTTAAAGCTATCAAGAAAGGACAGTTCACATGGACTAACAACTGTCAAAAGGCATTCGACCAACTCAAAGATTACCTGGGAGATGTAAAAATCCTATCAAAACCTATCCCAGGAGAGAAGCTATATTTATACTTAGCAGCGTCAGAAGTGGCTATCAGCTCCGTTCTGGTACGAGAAGATGGCAAATTTCATCAACCTATTTACTACGTCAGTGAAACTTTACACCACGCGGAGATCAAATATTCTCCGACTGAGAAACTGGCGTATGCACTTGTCATGAGTGTGAGAAAGTTACGACCATATTTCTTTGATCATCAAGTCGAAGTGCTAACAACTTTCCCACTCCGACAAATTCTCCATCGCCCCGACACAGCTGGTCGTCTATTAAAGTGGTCACTGGAGATTAGCCAATTTGGGGTAACCTATGCTCCTCGAACTGCGATCAAAGGGCAAGCGTTAGCCGACTTTATTGTCGAACTAACCTTCCCACCAGATCCGACGAGAGGACTTGACCACCCCTGGCATCTTTATGTTGACGGATCTTCAACCAACATAACCTCGGGGGCAGGAGTGGTTCTAATCATTCCCGACAGACAAGTATTCACCTCGGCAATCAAGTTTGGTTTCATGGCAACCAACAACGAAGCTGAGTATGAAGCTCTTATTGTTGGTCTCCACCTATCTCTTGCAGTAGGTGTTAGACGGTTACAAATATTCGGCGACTCACAATTGATTGTGAACCAAGTCCGAGGTGAATACGAGGCGAAAGACGATCACATGATCGAGTATCAGCGAATTGTTGCTTACCTGATGTCCTTGTTAGAACAAGTCTTCATTGAACAAATTCCAAGGACAAGCAACACCCAAGCAGATGTGTTGGCCCGACAAGCAACTAGTGAGGGACCAGCAGAGTTGGCAGACATTATAATTACAAAGATGAATGATCCATCAACAAGAAGTTATAATGTCAATCAACTTGATGAACAAGCAAGTGAAGAAGAAGACTGGAGAACAAATATAGTCAAATATTTGAAAAGTGGGGAAAAACCAAACCACCCTTTTGAAGCTGCCAAGCTAACAAAGCAAGCCGCCAGATATACTCTGGTGGGCGAGCAGCTTTACAAAAGGGGAATATCAATCCCACTTCTCAAATGTTTGCCTAGGGGGAAAGGACGAGCAATACTCGAAGAAATACATGCTGGAGAATGCGGAAATCATACTGGGGGGCAAGCTTTGGCATACAAAACTATCAGACAAGGCTATTATTGGCCAACTTTACGTCAAGACGCAATCAAGAAAGCGAAGACTTGCTATCAATGTCAAATTTTTGCCCCAAACATTCATACCCCGGCCCAACAGCTCGTATCAGTTTATAGCCCGTGGCCATTTGCTAGATGGGGGATGGACATTATTGGTCCTTTCCCGGCGGGAGTTGGAGGAGTTCGATTTGCCGTTGTGGCAGTCGACTATTATACAAAATGGGCAGAAGCAGAGGCCATGTTGAAAATCACGCAACAGAAAATGATCAACTTCATTGGGAAGAACATTGTCTGTCGTTTTGGAGTTCCACAAACCATCGTGACAGACAATGATCCGCAGTTTGATGGAAAGGAGTTGAGAGATTTCTGTACGAAGTGGGGGATCAAGAAATATTATTCTACGCCCTATCATCCCCAGTCGAATGGACAAGTCGAAGTCGTAAACAAAATCATCAAGCATACGTTAAAAGTACGGCTAGCGGAGAGCAAAAGCAGTTGGTCTACAGAGCTTCCGGAAGTCTTATGGGCATACAGGGTTTCTCCCAGGTCAAGCACCGGAGAAACACCTTTTGCAATGGCTTTCGGAACAGAGGCTGTAATACCAATCGAGTTAAAGACCAACACATATCGGACGACCAACTTTGATGAGCAGGCGAACAACTCTGCTCTAGCTACTGAAATGGATTTGCTCGAAGAAAAAAGACTGAATGCCGGGCTAAAAAATGCTACCTACAAGCAGCGAGCAGAACGCTATTATAATTCCCATGTTAAAGTCAGGGAATTCAGAGTTGGAGATATGGTTCTAAGAAAGTTGCTCGCCCAACCTCCAGGTGTATTGGGACCAACTTGGGAGGGCCCGTATCGTATAACGGAAAAATTCATTAATGGTGTATACGATATTGAAGATATGGAAGGCAAGCCGGCCCAATACTCCTGGAATGTTGTACATCTGAAGAAGTACTATCAATGAGACGAACAAGTTCTTAATTGTGCGAATAAATATCTTGGGGGGTCAGTGAACCAAGTAAGGCAAACCAAAAACTTGCCTAATTTTTTGAAAATTTTGCTAAGTATAGAATTTAAAGTTGTTCGGCACATTGTATAGTTTAGTGTTGTTTCGTCTTTTATTTATAGACAGAGTTGCTCGTCAAAAATATTATAAGCGAGCATATTTTAGTTAGTTCAAAGTTGTTCGTCAGATTATATTTGCTAGTGACGAGCAGTCTTACAATACTTGTAAATTTTTCATAATGTAAATATAGTAGTTGTTCGTCAAGAAGGAAAAGTCCAAAGCTCGAGGTACAAGTCCGATTAAAGGTTGTTCGTTTTTTAAAATGGACAGAACCTAAAGACCAAAGCCACTTAAAGGTTGTTCGTTTTTTAAAATGAACAGAACCTAAGGCTGAACCCTGATTCCACTAAAGACAAAGTTCAATTCGAACAAAAGCCCAACACTATATGTTATAATTGCAAAGGCATTGACAAAAATGTAAAGGCAATTAACATATACAAGAAAATGAGAGAACATGAGAAAGACATTCCATTAATCAAAAGGCATTAAGCCTAAAAAATAGTACAATGATCCTAGAAGTCAAGTACTATAAAAGGAGCGAACAACTATTACAAAGAAGGTGAAAAGAAAAAAGCTAAGTCCTAAGAACTATTGCTGCTCGGCGGGAGGAGGGTCTTGAGTTTGCTCGGTGGGAGGAGGGTCTTGAGTTTGATCGACGGGAGGTTCAACGATCAGATCTCGGGCCAGGTCTTCAGCTGCTTTATCCTCCGCCTCTTTAGCAGCTTGTTCGTCGACAGCGGCCGACTCTTTTTCTTGCTCGTCCTCATTGACTTGGGGAGGAGGGTGAGTAACAACAATGCTAGGGTCAAGTTTATCAATCTTGACCCCCAATTCAGCCACATCTGCCAGCTGGATCTCAATGTTGTTCGGCGGCGGATAGTGTTCGATGAACTCGGAGAGATCTTTTCCCATCTCTTCAACCAAGTCCTTGTAATCATAAGCATCGGCCGTGCGGATGCTGTCCGCATAGGCGCAGATATACCCAAGGTTAGAGATGGGGCCAGTCTGAGCCTGAACTTCCTCTTCAAGTTGCTCGCGTGTGAAGAGGTTGGCTTCCGACTCCCGAAGACGAGCAACTTCCGCTTTGAGATCAGCGATCTTTTGTTCGGCCGCGGACAACTTCTTCTCCCCGTCGCCGAGCATGGCATCTTTGCCTCTCAATTCGCTAGACAAACCTTGAATTTGGTCAAGGTATTTCTTTTCAGAATCAATATAAACATTGATCTGATTGTTGAGACGGGCAACTTTGGCATCGTACCGGCCGACCAGGCCGTCTTTCTCTTCGATCAGCTGTCGAGCTATACTGGCATAACGACGAACAGCATCTTCGAGCTTGGCGAGCTGGATCATTCCTTTCTGGGCGATAGCAAGGCCGTTTGCATGATGCATCAAAGAAAAGTGGAAGTTGTCCGCAATGCTTTGAGCAGAAACGGTCGTCTCCAGAGGCCGGGTCCACGATCGGGCGATCAACTCAGTGGCCCGACGAACATGTTCGCCCGGGATCTCTCGAATGTCCACTGGAGTTTTCGAGCAGGCGTATTGGTGGACCGCAGCTGCTCGCCCAGGATGATCGTTAGGCCGATACCTGCGAACAAAAATCAAAGTTACAAGATGTTCTTAAAAGTTGTTCGCCGGCCACAAAGTTAGATATGCTTACTCATGGAACTTTCGTTCATCCCAACCCAGTATAGTGATGTCCTCAGGGCCGCGAGTTGGGGTAACACTTTTGCCCGCTTTGCCCGTCGTCTCCACAGGCTCGACGGATGAGTGGCGAACAATATCCCCCTCTGGGCGAGCATGACTGTGGCCCACCTTCTCCTTCCCCTTGCCACTACCGGGGACATCTTGGGCAAGCGGAGTCCCATCCGTTTTCTTTAAGCGTTTCCCCCCTTGAGGAGGAGAAATCGGAGGAGCTGGCCGAGCATGGCCAGAAGGTGCCGCAGACCGAGGAACTTTGGCTCCCTCAGCCTTGTTCGTCATTCCCAGAACTTTGGTAGGCGGGTCTCCCTTCCTTTTTCGGCCTTTCGGAGGCGCCATCTCAAAGACTCTTTGCTCGAGGAGAGCGAAGCAGGGGGGAACAGCAACAGTAACTTGCTCGGCTAAAAAAAAGAAGAGAAGTTAAGTTAAAAGAGTTAGACGAGCAAGTTGTGGAAATCAAATGACGAGCAAAGTTGGTTCAAGGAGTTAGAAATTTTTCATACCTGGGGGCACCTCAGTCTGTGCTTCCAAGTGGTGGGGATAAGTAAAGAAACGAGCAGCTCTTTGACGCTTCTCATCGTTTAGGTATTGGATGGTCCTGTCCGCTCTATTGCGCAAGCCGACCAAACAAGATGTGAACAGGAACTCCGCACCAATCTCCTCTTCTTCCGAATTCCACTTTAGTAGTCGAGGACCTGCGAGCAAACAATAAAAGTTAAATTAGAACAACACAATTCGAAGGCGAGCAAAGATAAACTTACGCTTAATTATTCCATAGGCTGCGGGAGAATTTATTCGCCCAATGCCACCGTGTGGACCGGAAGATGCTCGCCAGTCACCACCAATGAAGAAAAAGTGCTCTTTCCAGTCCCTAATCTTGTTCGGCACCCCTTCTACCATCTTGAGTCCAGTCCTGGCCTTGAGGTAATAGTAGCCTTCTTCACCAACGGGACATTTGGTGATTGTCATGAGATAGTTGATTTCCTCCGCAGTAAGGCGATCAACATATCCCTCTAAAGCGAACAAAGCCATGGCACCGAGCAAGTTCATCCACCCTATTGGTGTGATCTGTGTAATGGCAAGATTGGTCGCCTCGAGGAAGCGACCAACAACTGGAGGTAGTGGCAGCTTTAGACCAGCGATCAGTGTGCATCCTGGAGGTGGGCGATCAGCTCTCTATTTCCTCTTAGGGGACCACATATGAATGTCAAAAGGGATTTTGTAGGTCTCTCAGATCAGATCAAGATCCTCTTCGAGGATGATACTTTTGATTCTGCTCGCCTGAAAATCAGTTTTTACCAGGTCCATTTATTATCTTTTCGGGCGAGCAAAGTGGTTCGCATACTCCTCAGTATATGCTCGCCATTCGAAAGGCCGAGCAACTCCAGTGAGGATCTCGTTTTCCATCATCCTTGGAGATGGGAACCCTATCCCTTCCAAAAATTCGGAAGTCAACTCGTCGAATTGGGGATCCTCCGATTCAGCGCTGGACGAAGAGTCTTCGTCGGAATCTCTGCTTGCAGCGACCACCACTTCCCTCCCCGATGGACGAGCACCAGTATCCTCAGCTGAACGAACAACTGAATCGACGTGGGGATTTGACGCCGAGGAGATCTCAAAGGGAGGTTGATTCTCGTGTGCCACAATGGGGAAGAGGGGTTCAAGAGTTTCCTCGGATTTGTTGCTCGAGTGCGAAGACATGGAAGGAGAAGGGAGAAGAAGAACCAGACGGTGGCATTTCGTCGGAGAAGACGGCGGAGAAAAGCCCCACACGGCGGCGATAGAGGTTTTTGAAGAAAAACAAAAGAAATGAGGTGAAGAAAGAAAGTAACTACCTTATCTTGAAATTAGAAGCCAATTGCCATAGAAACGGACGCCGGAAGAGCTCGAGATCGCCGGAGAAGGATAAAATCGCCGGAGCACTGTAGCAAGAAATGAAAAAGTGGGAAAAATTTGTTTCCCCTTCTATTTATACCCCAAGAAAAAACGGGGTTCAAAGTGTAATTCACCCCAAAATATGGACCCAATTGAAGGAAAACGGGGTTACTTTCGAGCAAGGTTGAAAATCAAGGGACCTATATGCAATTATAGGGGCGCGTGACCTCGGGAATGCTCGCGCGTGGGCGGCGCGCAATCATACCGCCCACGTCATCCTCGTACATCCCCCAGATCGTGGGGAGGTGAAGAGGCAGATCCGAAATTGCTCGCCCAGGTCAAAGATGTTCGTCCATATCCACACCAGTATAATATCCTAACTATAGTTGCTTGCCACAAAGTTGCTCGTCTGGGGCAACATATAGCCAGGATAGGGGGCAATTGTTGATAGGCGAACATAAATTAATGAATGGCGAACAAGAATTAAAGCCTTATCAAGGATTTTGAAGAGCCAACCTCAAATCAAAGACGATCAATAAAGAAAATCAAGCCGGGGTGCATAAACTAATCCAAGGAGTGTATAAAGTGACGAACAACTATACCGACGAACAAGATATTGGCGAACAGGTTTAAAGACCGAAGACCAAATATGGACCCACCACCAAGTCAATAATGACGAACAACATTGGTAAAAGTGTTACAGTTATCAGCCTAAGGGGTGTATGCTGACGAACAAAGGACCAAGATCCCAAAGTCAATCTGTGCAAGACACAAAGGCGAACAACTTCTGAGCCATACACCCAAACGGCGAACAACTTCTATGAAAGAACTATCCTGGATCGATTTAAGCCGACCTGGACGAACAACAACGAAATCCGAGATAAGACCAAAGAAGACTTTGTAACTAAGATTCAGCTTAGATAAGGTCAAACTAAGGTCAAAGGACACATGTCAAGCATGCAGGCTAGGGAGACCAAGAGTCATAGACACCTCATGCTTGCTAGTCACTATAAATAGTTGTTCTCCAGCTTATGAAATACAAGTTCAAATTCACAAATACTCCCAAAACACACACTAACATACCTAAACATACACACATACGAAATTAATTCGATTTCGACTCTCGTGTTTACGATTCCACAACCCGAACCTTCGATTTATCATTTACGGTGATAATCAATCACACGTTATTGATTGGTGATCTTAAACCGAACTAAAACAGTCACTAATCCATCTTATAAAAAATTGATCACCAACAACTATCTGTGTCACCAATAAATCTGGATTGATAATAAATAGAGAACAAATCATTAGTTCTAAAATACTTCAAGATAATATAACCCGAGTCCATTTAAGGAGGCGTTTGGTTAGCAACTCTTCAATGGTAATGTGAATTAAAATTATTTTTCATTTATGCCCCCATAATAAAACGGATATGTTGGGGGAAGAATTGTTATAATTGTTACTCCATTGCTAGTGTCATGCCCCAATTTTGGAAGAGAAGTGGACAACAAATGGTTGTTGGTAGAGGAATGAGGAAGTGATTGAGGAGGATGATTGTAGGAAGAGAATAGGGTAATCAAAATGAAGTAGTGATTACCTTGTTTAGAAGAGAAGGTATTGATTTTGTTCTCATGGACCATCATAATTACACTAATTTACAATCTCATTCTCATTACCATTAAAGAGTTGTTAACCAAGCGCCCCCTAATTTTTTACTGGACACTGGTATGCACTTAAAAAGAACATATTCAATGTACTCCCTCCGTCCCAACTCTATCTTCACACTTTCTATTTTGGTTTGTCCCAACTTTATCTTCACACCCTTAAAAAGGAAACAAAACTCAATATAAATATTCATATTTAACTACTTTATACACTAAAAAGCAAAAGCATCCACTCATATTGGTTTAACACTCAATAAAATAGATTTTTCTTAATACCCGTGTCAAACCAATATGTGAAGATAGTTTTGGGACGGAGGGAGTATAGTTTTAGTAAGAATTTTTTTAATAAAAAATATGCATCTAAAGAAATTTAACTCTGACCCAACGATATTTAAAATCAATATTATTATATTTGAAGGAAAGTTCAATTACTTCACCAACATTTGCTGGTTTTAATTTAACTTCAAAATGAACAATTTGATATTCAGTCGAAATATTTAGAGAATAACTTAAGTTTACTATAAATTGTCCAATAAACATATTTCATCACTTTTCAAACAAAAAATAATATAAAAAAATATTCCTTCTGTTTCAAAATAAGTGTCGTTTTAACTATTTTTCTCATTTTTTTCATAATTTGTCCCGAATCTTAATTAAAATATAATAGATTTTTTTAGGAATTATTAAAATATAACAAATCTTTTAGGTATTAGTTCTTTTAGAGATATATACAGGGTATATATGTCAAACTTTATGACAAAAGACAAAATCTCTAAAACACATTTATTTTGAAACAAATTAAGTATAATATAATACAACAATAAAAGACCATTAGATTAACAAAAGACATGATTGCAAATTAAATCATATATTTCTAAAAGAATAAAATTTAATCTACAACTTTTAATGATGACAAATAAATCACGAACTCTTAACTTTGAATAATTATTATTTATGAAAAGTATTAATCGACATATAGGTACACAAAAAGGGGAAATGTTCAAATTATTAATTGGTTTCAGGATCTTGTTCTTTCGGTATCCAATACCACATTTAATTTTTTATTTTATTTGATAAATAGGAAAATGAAAATTTAAGTTATATATACTTTTTGACTACACATCGAATAATCTAATAATCTAGTCCATTAAATTAAGCACCATAATTAGTGCAACTATTAACAAAAAAAATTGGTTTCATGTAAAATTTGTTCATAGTAGAAAAACGATATCATTGTATATATTTACTGATATTATTATATGCATTTACTAATCCTATAATATTTTGAAATATTCTGTAATTTCAATTTTAAATTTAATGGTACCAGTGAATATATGTGATAGTATTAATTTCATACTATAAAACTTGTTTATAGAAGATTTTGTGTAACAAAAATAGATAATTCTTAATCTATTATGCTCCTTAGGTTAATATGAAATTGACATAACCATGGATGTATGCTATAAGAGTAGTTCTAGTGTGCACTTGAGTGCATAATATGCACTTTGACTTTGCAAAAAATATTACAAGTAGAAATCAGTAATACTCCAAGAAATAATCAGTAATACCCTAAGAAGTAATCAATAATACTCCAAAAGCAAAAAATAAATACAAAAATATACAGTTCGGCAAGTTAGTTTGTCTATATTAATGTTTTTTTAGATATATAAAAAACTTCCGATAAAATGTGTATTGAAATAATTATTAATTAAATATTTTAATTGTAACAATTCAAATTGATATAATTTAATGAATTTTTGAAGTGTATTGTTACTTTACATATAAAAATGAAAGTAACAATACCCCAATTATTAGATCACTTCACTCTTAATATAAAAAATTGTAGATAAAGTATAGAGTGAAACTGGTTTATACATGAATCACCGAAGGGTATTAGTTGTTTTCATTGAAGAGTATTAGTTATATTTACTAAAGAGTATTACTGATTTACACTAAATAGTCTTAGTTGTTCGGTGAAAATGAACTAAGACACTTCAGTGTAAACTAGTAATACTTTTCAGTAAAAATAACTAATATTCTTCAGTAAAAACAACTAATATCCTTCGGTGATTCATTTATAAACCAATTTCACTCTATACATACTCAAAATTGTATATTTCTTGCGAACATATAAAACTCCATTGAAAATCTCCAAAAATGGTCAAAACAATAATATCCGATACCATATAAAAAATGGTCACTATTAAATCATTCAATAACTGTCCGTGGATTCCGTGGAAAAAAAATTAATTTGTCTAGCCAAATTTTAAATTTGAGATCAATTAGTAGGTAAATAATACAATATATCAGACAATATATATTTTTTTTTTATTGACATAAAATTCACAATCAACATAATTCATAATATCAACACCAGACTATTTTACATAAATAATCTAAATATTTTAATTAATAATGAATAATTGGCATGGTCAAGAATAAATTGCGCGACAACTAATCTATATTGCACTCAATATCTAAGCCAAAAGATTAGTTAATTTAAATAAAATTCAAATCAATTCTATTACGTCAATATCAAATATACAAACCACAATATTATACATATAACAGCATTATTAATGCGTAATACCTAGCATAGAAATAACAAATTACACGTGCCCAACCCTTTGGATTCCTATATATATACCTGGTTCACACTGTATTCAAAGAAGGAATATATTCAATACTATAAAAAAAAATGTTCATTATTAAATCATTAACGAATTAGTCGTGTACTCAGTGGAAAAATATTAACTTGTTTAGTCAATTCTTTAATTTGAGATTAATTAGGATTGGTCAAAACAATAATATCCGATAATATATAAAAAATGGTCAATATTAAATCATTCAAAAATTATCCGTGGATTCAGTGGAAAAAGATAAATTTGTTTAGAAATTTTTTAAATTTGAGATCAATCAGTAGGTAAATAATTTTTTTAATTTGAGATCAATCAGTAGGTAAATAATACTCCTCCTCCGTCCTGTGTAAACTTCTTACTTTCCTTTTCGAGTCGTCCTCCACTAAACTTCTCATTCCATAAATAGCAAAAATAACACTTAACCTTCAAATTCATACAATATTACCAAAAATGCCACTCATTCAATTCACTTTCAACGTTATTCATTACTTTATCTTGAAAATCAACATGTGACCTACCATATATAATAAACAAATATATTTTTTTAAATCATTCAACAAAAAGAAATGGAAAAAAAGTTTGGGACGGAGGGAGTACAGTATATCAGGCAACATATTTTTTGATTGACATAAAATCCACAATCAACATAATTCCATAATATGAATCCACCGACCATTATACCTAAATAATTTAAACATTTTAACTAATAATGAATAATTAGCATGGCCAAGAATAAATTGTGTGACAGCTATCAATACATTCAATATCTCAGCCAAAAAATTAGCTATTTTAATAATAAAATTAAAATCAATTTAATTCCGGCAATATTAAATATACAACCCACAATACTATACATATACCACCATGCCCGATAAACGTGCCCATACTTCGGCTTGGAAATAACTAATTATACGTGTTTTAAAATTCGAAATACAAAATAAATTAAATATATATATATATATATATATATATATATATATAAATATATCATACATACATTTTTTTTAATTTATCGGACGCTTTTTTTTTTTTTTTTCTTCATTGTGTCAGTATTTTTGGTTAATTTTTCTTGCAGTGCAACTGATCGTTTTATACGTCTCTTCCCATGGTTTTACTCTTGACTTGAGAAACAACATCGCAATTCTTAATAAATTAAAAGGCTGTTGCTTTGTCAAGTGAGTAATGAGAACATCCATAAGAATAACGGTAACTCATTTAAATTGATATTCCAAAAGGGTATATAGATAAATTGAAAGATCCAGTGGAATTTCTACAATTTATTAAATTACAAATTTTATCGCCAATTAAACTTGTCTTTTAAAATTAATATATTTTTAGAAGACAACAAACCAGTATTAATTTTTCAACACTACAGTATTTCTACTCAAGAGTACAAATTATTCCAAAGTATATTTTTTCATTCAATAGTATTAAATATGTTTGAATAGACAAAACGAATAAACAAATAAATAAAAAGCATCAATGGTAAATATCGATAAAGAGACGGCAAATAAATCGGAACAAACTGCAACACCTATCTCGAACTAAAAAATGAGATTAAAAAGACATAAGAACCGGAGAAAAGAGTCTGGCACAATAAAAAATACAACAAATGATCATCAACGACCAATTACCGTACAACTACTATAACAAATGATCATCGATTGAAAATCTGATATTCGCGACCTAAAACGAATCCAAGACATGAAGAAATCATTTGTCCACCGCGTAGATCTCCTCCATGACAGCAGGAACCTACAGCCAACATCAACCGGAAAAAAAAATGACAATTGAATCATAAAGTAATTAGAAAGGAAGAGAAAAAAAGGATGAGGGAAATCACAAAGTTTGTTTGCTTTGTAGAATGCGAACAAAGTATGCACTGTGAGCTTGTATATAAAACACAACGAAAACGTAACCGCCCCAAGATTGGAGCGGATTAACAACAATTGACAGCCATAAACAATCAAACAATATACGGTCAAAATCAAGAATTAAACACGATCGTGAGGCTGTAGTGATCTCCCGCCCAAACTTAATTTTAGAAAGGTAGTGTGTATTATATATTATTATAGATTATAGATATTATAGATTATAGATTATAGATAAATAGATTATTAATAATTATAGAAATATAAAGTAAAAAAAAAAAAAAAACTTGATTTACAAAATGAGAATTTTTTTTTATTTAGGCCAAATCTTAATATTGATTGCAAAAATAGGGAGGTTTGAATTTTTTTTACGAAAATAGGGTTGATCGCGCCTGGGAGAGGCGATCAACTGAGTAGATCGCGCTCCCCAGGCGCGATGCTTCAAAGTCCTCATTTTCTCCTCTTGATCGCGCCTGAGAGAGGCGATCAACAGCGTGGATCGCGCTCCCCAGGCGCGATCAACACAAATATTCGCTCTGGCCCACGCACATGGCAAGATTCCCGCGTGCTACTCCCAATACTGAAAGATTCCCGCGTGCATGGCCTATTTTGGCGTTTTCTTCTTCTTCATTTGCATATAATAGCATCCTTCCTCCTCATTTCTCCTTCATCCGAAACCCACTCCTTCTTCCTCCTCATTTCTCTTCTTCCGCCTTCCTCCTTCCTCCTCTTTTAATTTCAGTTCTGTTAGAAAATTTTAGTACTCCTCATTTCATAATTTTAGTACTCCTATTTCATCAGTACCTCTTCCTCCTCATAACAGCACCGTGCACCGAAAATTTTAGTACTCCTACCAAAATTCATCCATCATTTTAGTATTCTTTCTCCCCCCCTTTATTCTGTCCGAATTTTAGCCAAAAATAAAAACACAAGGGTTGCTTCCAAAATATAAACCAATCACCACAAAAATGTAAGTATTTTGATATTTTCAAATTTTTTACAGTTTTTTATTTTATTCTAAAATTTATATTATTCAACTTGCAGTCTCACATTTGGACAAAAGTAAAAGCTAGTTGGTATTTTGCTATCTACCTGAGGAGTACAGACACTACTATCAAAAGGTAAATTCTTCAAAAAAAAATTAATAATATTTTTCGAATTTTTTTGCATGCATATTTATGGTGAACAATATATTTAATATGTGAGCATGTGCATAGATGCACCAAAAAATGAATTGATAATTTAGTAGAATTTGGCATTTCTTGCATGATTCTTATGTCAATCTATAAATTTTATCGTACATCAGTTTTTGTATATTTGTTTTATTGAACTTTTATTTATAATCTTTATTTTATATAAAAAAAATTATCGTGCATCGAATTTTTTTATCATATTATTTAACTTAAGACTATTGTATAAGACATGTTGTTATAATAATTGTTCATCGTATCAACTTATATTCAATAGTTTAATTGAATGACATATGCATATTTAAAAAATATCCAACAGAGAATCATAATTCTGTGTTCATATATTTAAACAACCACGAGGGAAGATGCATTGGCAAAATAAAAAGTAACACAAATTAATTTTGTTGCAAGAACCCCTCATTTATTCATTCATTCTTTCTTTTCATAGGTATATCTCCAATTCATAAATGACATTCCCTTGGGTTTAGGATTAAAGACGGATGCACTTTTCTCATTAAAAGAAATAAACATTGCGTTAATATGTGATGGTCATATATATTTAGAAAATCTTTAATTTGTGATATTTTAAACATGAAAATTAAATATATTTATTATGTTGATTAGTTGATTACCATTAAAAAGTTAGATATATTTTAGTTGATTAGTTAGATATATTTTAGTTGATTATGTTGATTAGTTGATTACCATTATGTTGATTAGTTGATTACCATTAAAAAGTTAAATATATTTATTTACAGGATGGATGCTGCAAAAGAGACACTATTATATGGACCGGCGAGCCGATCTGTACTCACCATGCAAAATGAACATCGCTCGAGACTAGACCGTATTAATAGGGAATCAAGTGAAACTGTGCTCAGTACATACCAAGGAGGCGATGTGATGTTTTGGACATTTAGGCAAGATGACCCCGATCCTAGAAAGATTGTATTTCACCCCCGTGTAGTGGAGAGATTGAAGACGATGGGTTTTTACGGTCCATTTCGTTGTGGGTCGTTCAGACTTGATCAACATCTCATCACTGCATTAGTGGAGAGATGGCGTCGAGAGACGCACACATTCCATTTTCCCGTCGGAGAGGCCACCATCACACTACAAGACGTTGCCATTTTGTGGGGATTACCCATAGAAGGAGAGCCAATTATATGCAAAGATGAAAAACGTAGTTTCGGTGAATGGCAAGCTAAGTGTAATGCGCTTTTGGGCATCAACGTACAACAAGTTGATTTCAGGGGCAGGAGTGCGATCCTGTTTTCTTCTCTGAAAAATATGTTGAGAAATGATATTGTTATTTACGACGAATCACCACAGGAGGTAGTTGATCAATATGCACGGGGGTGTGCACTTTTACTTCTGGGGACAGTAATGATCCCCGACTACACTCGGAATGCTATTCCGTTAGTGTATTTGAACTTTCTGGAGAACGTGAATACATCAGGGGAATACAGCTGGGGAAGTGTTGTATTAGTGACTTTATATCGGGAACTCTGTATGGCTTGCCACGCTAACGGCAAGATTATCGCTGGAGCATTATGTTTGTTACAGGTAATTCTTCATTAGTTTTAATTACTTTTAAACAAATCATTGATTAGTTGTATGTTGAAACTAATTTACCCATGAATACAACAGATATGGGCATGGTCAATGATAATACCAATACAACCAAGGAACGTATATCCTATGCTCCAAGAAGGACACATCATGAGTGTAGATGGTCGCAATTTGGGGCTTCCACCGTATGGGGCTAGGTATTTTTCTCTAAACACATTTATCTATAAATCGCATAACATTCGTTTGGCTATGCATACTTATTGTGATACCTACTTAAATTATAGGAGGATACATTATCACAGTCACACTGAAAGCGCGAGCAACTCGATTTGTTTATATCGCGACATATTTGATCGTTTGTCTGATGGCCAAGTAAGTTATTATTATAATGATCCGCACAAATATATAAGTGTGTTTGAGGAAAATTAATTTTTTTTTGTATATCATTACAGTTAATCTGGGAACCCTATGATGAGCAAGCTGAGGAGATCTCGAGTCTTGGAACTCGTTGTTTGACCCAAAATTGGAGGTCACAATGTCCGCTGATCAATATTTGGATAGTGGAGCTTCATTATCCAAATAGGGTGTTAAGACAATTTGGAATGGTCCAAAACATTCCGAGTGATGTTGAAAGTAGAGACCAGGACTTGCATAATCATACCCGCCAAGGAAGATCCGGCTGCGATTGGACCATTAAACATCAAAAATGGATTACTTATTGGAGGAACAGACGACCATTCATGTCTTGCACGCCTATCAACAATGGTAATCTGGTCTCGAATGACTATATGCAGTGGTACTATGGAATTACACGACGATTGATTTCATCAGTGGAGTATACTGCAGTGGCCCGAGGTTTCCAACCATCAAAAACATCTACTCGAGATCTTTTGGTAATATATATATCACAAACTTTATTTTATAATGTTTGAAAATTGAAACATGAATAACATTTTTTTTTTTTTTTGGGGTTACAGGTAGGCTGGTTTCGGAAGCTCAAAATTAGTAAAAGACAGTGCAATATTGATGAAAGAGCATCAGTAGAAAGTCATTTGAACCTCACTGAGAATTACATCACCGAAGTGGAGCCTTACATAGAAAACTCTGCTTATCTACAAGATGTGGCCTCAGATGAAAACGTAGAAGTTGAGGAAAGATCTACAAGACAAAGAAGAAAGAGATCCGTAGGACGTGAAGATGCGGGTCCTTCAACATCTAGGAGTCGGAGAAGACATTCCTCAGCAATGCCATCAGAGTCCCCTTTTCCCCGACAAGGTATTCAACATGGGGTACCTCAGTCTGCTCCACGCACGCAGTATGGTGCTGGAAATGGTATGCAATTTACAAAATTACACTTGTAAATATGACCTTAAGTGGATTTACATTTATTTAGTTATTATAATTTTTTTTATAACATGTGACAAATGCTTCCACGTCTGAATTTTTGGGTAACACACAACCAACTGCATATGGTATGTAATTCAATATTAAGAAATTATATTTATTATTTTATTTATTATATATGCATATCACTGTTAATTTGATAGCAGCCTGGCAATCAAATGAGGGGGCGTCTCAGCCTACGCCTCACACACATTATGGGTTACCCTCATTTGGACATGGAGCTTACACACAACCTGCTGGAGATGGTATGCAAGTTACTAAATCCTGAAATTACACAAATAAATAATATTTTTTAAGAGATAATGTTTATTTATTTGTATTATATTATTGTTAACTTGATAGTTGGTTGGGGTAGCTATGAGGGGGTACCTCAGTCTGCTTCTGCATCGACGTTTCAACAGGAGGTGCCTCAGCCGAGTTTTCACACACCTTATAATGAACAAGATATTTAATATCAACTTATATAAGTAAATGTATATATTGTAAAATATATTATTGATCTAAATTCATTAAATGTGTGACAGATTTTCTTACATCATGGGGTGGTTCATTTACTGAGATGTTAAACACGGGTATTGATTTGAATACCTATTATCAACCTCAATTCTCACAAGAACAACCAAATTACACTTCAACGCCTATACCATTTGCGGGCACAAGTGAAAACCTTGGACCAAGACAAGATGAACAACAACCTCGTCGTGGTCATCGTGATAGACGTCCGACACGATGTGGCACGGGTGGTCATTTACGTCGTCACTAATTGTATGATATTTTGTATATATATTTATTTTTAATTGATAATTTTTTTATGTATGCAATTTTAAATACCGCTACTTGTGATATTTTTTTAAATTAATTTTAATTCCTTAAAAATTATGTCCAGTAAAATTTGTTCCCATATAAAATTAAATTTATTCATTAATATAATTACACAAATAATTTAAGTAGTACTACCTCCGTCCCAATTACATAAATAATTTAAGTAACACAAAGAAAATGGGAGAAGGAAGAACAAGAAAGCATCTGTGTTATATGCATATTAGCCAACAAAGAAGGACAAAATAGACCACCGCGTGGGAAGCAAGCAGCAGAAAGCGTGGGATGGCCATGTGCGTGGGCCAGAGATGAAACCATAAATAGTATATTAGAGTTTTACAAATAACTTTTAAACAACGAATGTACATCTCATTTTTCAAATTCAAAGCTTACAGTGCATGTCCAAAATGAAATCCTATAGATATCATTAGATACAACAAGTTGATTCAGGGTTGGGGTTAAGAACATCAATGCGAAGGTCCAGCTCTATCTTGGGCTTGGTACTGTTGTCTAGCGCGGGTTTGGGCCCAATCCATCTCATTGTGAATCCTGGACGTCACATCTCGACCACGACGCCTTATCCTGCGATCTGGATTATGCCTCAGTTGGAAATTGGGTTCATCCCACTCCCCAGGATTCGGAAATGGCTCAAAAAACCTAGATGTGTAAGTCGAAGTATACACATTTGTACTGTAACAGTCGGGCACATACACACTTGGATCAATCCTGAATTGTCTACACACCTCCAATGCATGTGAGCATGGGATACCATCCAACTTCCATAGCCCGCAATCGCACTCGCGTCTCGATAATGCAACTTTGTATGTGCGACACTGTACTGAGCCCTTAATACGAGTAGAAACTCTGGCTGATCCCACCTCCTGATTAAAAAGTTCTACTTGATGTTTCATCCCCTCTCCCTGCCCTGAATCAAACCTGTCATGAACATATTTAGGCCACATCCGATTTCTCAACACTAAAATCCCTGCTTCTTTAGCACGTTCCATAAATGCATTTTTGGATCGTGTGAAAGTTGCACTGACGATGGCTGTGATTGGGAGGCGTCGTGCACCCTTAAGAACACCATTGATGCATTCTGAGATATTAGTTGTCATAACACCGAAACGGTGACCTCCATCATGGCAAAATGTCCACTTGGTAGGATCGATGTTTCGTAGATACTCATGACCTTTTTCACTTAAAACTCGTATTTTGTTCATCCTTATCTCAAAATGTCTTACAGACAATGCCCTTCCCGCAACATAACACAAGTCCTTCAGCTTTTGACTTTTGAACTGAGTATTGAAATTTGAAGCAACATGTCTTAAACAATAACGGTGCACTCCTCTTGGTGGTGAAAATGTTGGGACTTCGTCCACTGCCTTCAGTATACCCTTATGTCTATCGGAAATAAGACATACCCCCTCCATATCACCGACAACATGTGTGGCTAACATATTAAGAAACCATTTCCAAGACTTATAACTTTCATCGTCAACAATGGCATATGCTACTAAAATGATCTTCTGATTGGCATCAAGGGTGTTAGCAATCAACAATTTGTGTTTATACTTAGTGTAAAGGTGAGTACCATCTACACAAAGTATTTTGCGACAATGCATGAATGCTTCAATGCATGGCTTGAATGCCCAGAAGACATAGCCCAATGTGTGCACATTTCACTCAATCGTTGCCTTGTGCTTCCACTCCACAATGGTCCCGGGATTGTATTTCTGCAAGGCCCTCATATACTTGGGCAAATACTGACATGAACTCTCCCAAGTTCCGAACACATTCTCTCTAGCACGTTTCAACGCTTGCCATGCCTTTTGATATGAAATAGTGTAATTATATTTCTTATCTGCATGCTCCACGACACATTTAACGTCGTATGCTGGTTCAACTTGTATGAGACTCTCCAAGTCAGCTGCAAGCAAGTTTTTACATAGATTTGAATGACTGCGTGAGTCAATATCCACCAGACAGGTATGTGGCGGTCCCAACCTGGTGATTTCCCAATGACCAGATCTTTTACGGTATGAGGCGCGCAAATGCCACTCACAGTGTTGCAATGTCGAGCAATTGTCATTTTCACTTGCATAGTTCTGCTTGCACACCAACTTCATTGACTTCGAGTTGCTCTCTTCGACTCTGTACTCGCGTCTTGCATGTTGGACCGAGTAATTCTTCACGACATTGATCACAGTCTCTTTGTCTTTGAAGATCATTCCTAACCTCAAAACTCCATCATCCGCATCGTAGCCCAGATCACCACTTGGAACGCCTACTGAATCAACAGGTACATCATCACATGACCTATCAAAAAATGGCACTCCAACCAAATTTGGATGAGGTCTCACTCTTGGCATTAGAGAATTTGGTACAGCAATACTTGGCATCCAAGGATTGTTAGTGGTATCATCCTCATCAGACGGCCCCTCGTCCTCAGAACCATTATCGCTTGGTTCAGAATCACAAGTAAAGTCTGGATATAGATCACCTTTTATATCAGCTATGGAGGTGTCGATAGGGGCCATTATCTTAGTGATACCAGAAGGTCCAACATTAGGATCTGAACCACCGGCATGACTAGACCCTAAACGTTGGTAGGGTTCATCTTCCCAAGCACCCCACTCATTATGGTTCACTTGCAGGGCCTCGTATGCAATGTTTGAAGGTCTATCCATATTGGCTCCGCCACGACCTGACCCTTCAGAAGGATAGTATTGGATCTCCCACTGACCATGAGATGCTGGGTACTGCACCTTCATTTCAACCTCCACTAATAGCTCAACTGAATTGAGCCCCGCTTGTGGATGGAAGAAAAATTGAAGGTCGTTGTTGTTCCTAATAGGACAACTAGAGGAGGCATTCCCATTATTTATTATGCAAGACACATTCAAAGAATACACTCGCAAATCTAATCCCGTAATCTCAGACAACACACGTAATAGACCATAGAAATCAAGCATACGATCAACTCTTCTTGTTCCAATAACAGCTCCACAAGAGCGCACAAGGATTCCAATATCGCGAGAGATTGAAATATCTTCAACAACACAACAAACTTATGAGACGTTTTAATTTTCATGTGATAAAGGATTTACTAGTAGAATTGATAAATTTTCATGTGGGACGGTTTAATTTATGAGACGGGTGTGATGAAAATTCATTTTATGTATCGTACCCTTCATACAAATTTTTATCATTAAAATTTATAAATAAAATGGTTATTTAATTAGATATTTTCTTAAAGTAGTGATACACATTAATGTTTCTTAAAGAAATATCTACTATTACTAAGCAACTAGAACTTCTCCCGTGCGATGCACGGTTAATATATATATATATATATATATATATATATATATATATATATATATATATATATATATATATATATTTTTTTTTTTTTTAAATTTACATACTAAAACTTTATGTTAAAAATTTATATACGTACATTGTAATTTTTTTAAATTTATGCAAATCAAAATCATAATTTATAATATTATATAATAATAAACTTATTAAATATTTTAATATTGTTTCGTAATAAGTTTATCATGAATATATTCCATTAGTTGTTAGATGGAAATTAAAAATAGTTTATTACAATATAATATATTTATTTATGCATAAACGTATTTTTATTTTGAAAAAAATGAGTGAATCATAAAATTATGTCAAGGAACATGCATCCTCCTAAATATGATATTCCTTAATTTGATTGATGTTTCTCCAAGTGAAATGATATTTAACACCTCAAAATAATTTATATATTAAAATAATTAAATTAAAAAAAAAAGACACATAAACTAAATTAACAGCAAACGCAGTTACATGTCGATATATGGACAAACTAAATTCATTAAAGTATTAAATAACATTGTTTGTTTCTTTAGAACCAAGAATAAATACTATTTGTACAATAATTGCAATTTACATATATATACTGAGAATTTTTCATCTAATAGCATATTTCATTTGAAGAATTTACCTTTTGATAGTAGTGTCTGTACTCCTCAGGTAGATAGCAAAATACCAACTAGCTTTTATTTTTGTGTATATGTGATGGATGAATTTTGAAAGGAGTACTAAAATTTTCGGTACAATGAGGTGAGGAAGAAGAACAAAACTAAAATACTAGTGATAGAAGGAAAAATAAGAAATTTTCGTGCAGAAAATGAGAGGAAGAAGAAAAAAAATTAGTGCAGAGAAAATGGGAGGAAGAAGAAGAAGAAGAAAGTATTTGTTATATGCAAAGAAAGAATATGTTATATGCATTTAGACAAGCAGATTCGGACAAAATAAGAGTCAAAACACGTGGAAATAAGCAGCAGACCGCGTGGGAGCCATGTGATCGTGTCAGAATGTGTCGTGGATCGCCTCTGGCAAGGGCGACCCACGACGTGGCGGATGGTGGTGTTGATCGCGCCTGGGGAGCGCGATCTACTCTGCTGATCGCCTATGCCAGGCGCGATCAAGGGGGAAAAAATCTTGTTATGCTTTGATCGCGCTTGGTGAGCGCGATCTTCTCTTTTGATCACCTCCCCCAGGCGTGATCAACCCTATTTTCGTAAAAAAAATTCAAACCTCCCTATTTTTGCAATCCATTTTATAATTTGGCCTAAATAAAAAAATTTGCCTACAAAATGCAAACAATAGAATAAGGCCCCACCCACAGTGGCGGACCTATATGAGTGACATGGGGGTACGGCTGTACCCCCAATTCAATTTTTTATTTTATTTTATATGCTATGTATAAAAAAAAAATTGTAATCGTGCAATTGGCAAGGGGAGTGGAATTTCACCAAGTTCTCTAGTGCCAACAACTTTCCTATTTTTCTAATAAATTTTATTTTAACTCAATTAAAACTACAAGTTTATCATTTACTTATTCATTACTAAGAATTAGAAAATAGTATCTTTGTGAATTATTTTGCGTAATAATAGGTTGCAAAATAACACAAGAGAGAGAATTGTTTGTACAAATTACTAATGATAATGTTATAGATTGTTTTCACTACAAGAAAATATAGAACTGTTTATGAAAAATTGTTATTATAGCCACAATTTTTTTAATCATATATACAATTTATTCTTTACCTACAAAGACAAATTGATTACATAATCAAATTAGTTGTAGGTTAAAGAATGAAGATGTCTACATAATTAGAATTTTTTTAGACATGTTGTAGACAATTCCACTACAAATTCTTTTTGTAGATGATTCTGATTTCGTAGGCAATTCTTTATTTTCTTGTATAGTTTATAACTTGTAGGTATAATTTTTATTTGAATTTTATAAAAATATCTTATTAAGTTAATATTTATGTTCAAATATTCATAAATTATCTACCGATTGCACCCCCAATTTTTAAATTCTGGGTCCACCACTGCCCACCCACCCACCCACTTTTGTGTAAAAAAAACTAGCCCAAAATTCAACTAATTAAAGCAGTGGCCTGGTACGGAAAGAAAATGAAATGGGTCTCATCAATCAAATCAGTGTGCATAGGACTTGTGAGAGGTAAAAAATAAAGCTTTCACGTGAGGGATGACAGAAATGATGGAGATTAAAGAGGGAGAATGAGTAGACAAAATGAGACAGCTTCTATCACTGAATTCTTCGTCTCCTCATAAAGCTTAATAATTAGTGTTCATATAAAAGCTTTTGTATACTCATAAAGCTTTATATAAAGCTATCACATAAAGCTTTATAAAGAAAAATAAACCTATCACTGTATTTTTTATAAATATATATCTCTTGAGCATTTATAATCGTGTTTATAGAAAAAGAAAAAAAGAATAATACTTTAACTACGTGCATCACATGGATGTATAATTAGTTGCCCATTACAAATATTAAAAACGGTTGACATTGTATAATATTATTTGATCGTTCAGATTTTGTCTAGTCTAAACTGGATCAACACATTATACAATTAACTTGGGTACTACTCCCTCCGTCCCAGATCAGTTTTCACACTTTCCTTTTCTATCCGTTCCACATTAGTTTTCACACCCCAAAAAGGAAAGTTTTCTTATAACTTTTATCCTCAAAGTTCTCACTTATTTACCCATATGCCATTACTTTTCTTACACAAACAAACCACAACCACACAATTAAAGTTGATTTGACATAAAGTTCCCACTTTATCACTTTAACTATATAAAATAATAAATTTTCTTAATTACCGTGCCCAAATCAGTGTGAAAACTGATCTGGGACGGAGGGAGTATAATTTATAATGAAAAGAAAGTTGACTAATTTATCAAGCACTTTGTATATAAAACAATAATTTAATATGAATAACGTTGTTTTCTAGGCGTGAGCTAAAAATTTAGATATTATATACTTCTCCGTTCTTTATTATTTGTTTTATTTTATCCATTCACACAAATCAATTTATTTATTTATTAGGTTATCAAAACACTTACATCCTTATTTATATTGTTCTTATTTATTACAAGGTGTTGATTATTTTTACTATTTATTAAGGGTATTGTTTGAAAAATTAGCTAAAATATATAATGGTATTGGTAAAATGACAATTAAAAAGAGATACAATTTTGAATAAAATGAGACAATTATTAAGGGGTTATTAAGGGACGAAGAGATTTTTTTTTTTTTTTTAAATCTCATGAAATTGGGATGAAAATGGAAAAGAAGTATGAAGAAAAAATCAAAGTCATTGTTTGATTAGCAAAGAATTGTTTATACTTTATAATATTAGTATATTTTAAATGAAAAGAATTCAATGCTAGTAATATTTTAAAAGAAGTATTTGTTGCGCACCCATTTCAATGAAAAGAATTCAATGCTAGTAATATTTTACACCGTCCGTCCATGGCGGGGGTGCTTGTCTATAAAAATATTTAAAAAGTTGTCAGTGAAAAATGTTTTTATTGAGTACTCCATTAAAGTCAGATTCTGGCAAATCAAAACTGGACCAATAGATTAAAGATTTAATACGACTAACATGTTTCTGTAGGTATTAATATAAATGAACAGAAGGTTGACAACTTTATGATCAAACACTTTGTAACAGGCTAAAAACGTTTATCAAGCAGGAAAACTACAGATTATTGCTATTTTGTGTACTTTATATTTTTGTTTGGAGTACCCTCGTACTCCCTTTTTAATATATCTTTTTTTCTTCCGGATAAAAAAAAAAAAAAAGAAGCAGAGGAAGGTAGCCTTTCTATGGGTGCAGTCTCTGATATACATATACATATATTTGTGTGTGTGATGCAGCTAAACTAATTAAGCACAACATTGATTTTACAGAATATATACTTAGGCTTATATTCTCATAGAAATCATTAAAGAAATTACATGATCAGATTAAATTTATATATACAAAAATATTTGTGTATAATGTGGTTTGAGTGTTATGATTGCAGGGGATGGGTGATGGTGTAACAGAGAGACTGCTTATTAAAGCACCAGAAGAAGAAGAAGAAGAGAGTGATTTGAAGAGCAGAGTTTATGAAGAGTGGAAGAAAATATGGAAAGTTGCATTGCCAAGTGTCATTTCAAGAATCTCTTCATTCGGAACCATTGTCGTAACACAATCGTTTATCGGGCATATAAGCTCAGCCGATCTTGCAGGATACGCACTCGTTCAGACCCTAATCATTCGATTCATAAACGGAATTGTGGTAAAAAAAATTGTGATATCATTTGGTACACGTATAGCGTGTTAAGGTCCATTTTGATACTTTTACTATCTATTCATGTCAACAGCTTGGAATGTCGAGCGCAACGGAAACTCTGTGTGGGCAAGCATTCGGAGCAAAACAGTACCACATGATGGGGATTTACCTCCAAAGATCATGGATCATTGATCTCATCACACTAACAATCCTACTCCCTGCTTTGATATTCGCGACGCCAATGTTTAGGCTGCTGGGACAAGAAGAAGAGATTGCTGAATCTGCAGGATACATATCTTTGTGGTTCATTCTGTTTCTTTACAGCATTATATTTTCCACAACAATACAAATGTATCTTCAAGCACAGCAGAAGAACTTGGTTATTGCATACCTGTCAGGCATGCAATTCGTGATCCACGTCCCATTGTCTTGGCTTTTCGTCTATGTTCTCAATTGGGGGATCACGGGTGCTATGGTTGCGCTTTGCATATCTTCGTGGTTCGTAGTTGTGGGAGAGTTTGTTTACATTTTCGGTGGGTGGTGCCCCGAGTCGTGGAGAGGATTCTCTATGGCTGCATTTAAGGACATTTATCCTATTTTGAAGCTCTCCATATCCTCTGGCATCATGCTTTGGTAATATTGTCTTGATCTTGTTATTGGTAGTACTATCTATGTTGAAGATTTTGCATTCTATCTTGAACCAATATAGTAGCTATTAGCTTTTATTGTTGATTCCATAGACTGATGCATATGATTTTTGGTAACCAGATTTACTTGCTTTGTATCTTAAATTAGCCCCTTGCAAACACAACTTTGGTGTCATTATTTGCATGATGTCTTCTTCCCTTTCTAAATGCTACGTACTTCCCTCACAAATAAATAACTAATTTTCATTAAATCTTTGTGCCGAACAGCAAACGGAAATAAGATTCATGAGGGACTAACAATTTTCCGTATTGTGCTTGTGTTTGTAGCTTGGAGTTGTGGTACTACGCAATTTTGGTGTTACTAGCTGGATACGTGAAGAATGCTGAAGTTGCCATAGCTGCCTTCTCAATATGGTAAACACCCTTTGAATCTTGTTCCGTAGGTTTGTCGTACAATTGTTCTACAACTTGCACTCTATAGTATAGCAATTAATACACTCTTAATGAAACAATTAGAACATACGAACTAGTACTTATTAATTAAACAACTGAAATTATCTATAAATACATACAAACTAGTTGTACGGGAAAATCTCCTTTGGTGATATGATGTTCAGTAATTGATTTCGATGGAATTTTCAGCCTTAATATATTGGCTTGGGTATTCAATATCAACCTCGGCATCATGGGCGCTGCAGTGTATGTATTTCCACACTGAAATTCCCTTTACGTTTTCTGTTTTTGTTATATCATGTGTCTTTCTCTCAGAGTTAGAGTGGCAAATGAGCTAGGCAGAGGAGATGCTAAAGCTGTAAAGTTGTCAATCAAAGTACTCATCGCCACATCTGTTGTAATCGCGCTCTTCTTCTGGACTCTCTGCCTCATTTTCCGCAACAAACTGGGGTACCTGTTCACCAACGATGATGAAGTCGCCAACACCGTTTCAGATCTTTCTCTTCTGCTTGCTTTCTCCATCTTGTTCAACGCCATTTATCCCGTCCTCTCAGGTTAATCAATCAATCTTGTTTTAGATACTGAAACGGAGACTTGATCTAAAAATTGAGTCTTATCCTAAAATACAACTGTTACAAAATTAAATTAATCAATTCATTTCATACTATTGCATAAGATATGATGAAATTCTTTCATATTTTATTTATACGGCATTTGTTGTTGTTTCAGGTATGGCAGTCGGGGCAGGTTTGCAAACGAAAGTCGCCATAATTAACCTTATTTGCTTCTATGTCATCGGATTACCTACCGGAGCTGTGCTTGGATATGTAATTTTACATCAAGTGAAGGTGATTATAGATTCAAAATGTTGCCAAAAATAATCCCAAATTTAAGTTGGTTCAATTAATTATCATCTAAATTTGGATGTATATGTTTACACTGTGACAGGGTATATGGATTGGAATGATGAGTGGAGTTGTTGCTGTAACATTTTGCCTTAGCTTCATGGCCTGGAAAACCAACTGGGATGAGGAGGTAATAAAATATACTCCATCCATATTTTCATATGCATACTTAATACATAACATGTATAAAATGTAAAACTTGTTGATCTGTTACTCTTTTGAAATTTGGGATGGATTCAAGAATATTTTTGCATTTTTTACAAAAGTGAAATTTGTGATTTTAATTGTTAAAATAAAAAATATGAAACGTTTGAAGATATTTGCATATTTTTGATGTAATAAAATTCTTAAACTATATAAGAGCATCATCAATCTGTTGCTAATTTTACATTTGTGTTTTTGTTCAGGTATTGAAAACTTCATTGCGTCTCAAAAAATGGTACTTAAAATCTTCCGATGAGATTATACAGCTCAGCTTAGATAATGATTTATTAGTTCAGAAAATTTGAGGTTGAATCAATAATTCATGTCCATCTTCCTTAGCACTTGATATTTTTTGACTGATAAAAAAATATACTTGATATTTTTCCCCAATTTTTTTCAATAATTTTATAGTATAATTATTTTCGAGCAAAATAATTTCAGCAGTATGTGTGATTTGTAATAAAGTTGACTTATATATTGGGAGTCTGATTTACTGGTTCATTATAGAGGAATTTTTTTAGAGAGTATACGCGTTGATAAAAAAATAAAAATAATAGCGTGTTCAAATTTCTACTAAAAATATAATGCTCCGTTATTAAAAAAAATAATGCTAATCACTAAATTGAATTCTTTTTTATATTACTGGTTAGCAATTAAGCACTCACATAAAGAGCTTGTAAAGTGCACTTAACTTAAAAACTTTTTTTCCAATTTTCCTTATATAAATGGAGGACCCCCTTTAGTCATGCTAATCTTTAAAGCTTAATTTTTCAATTAAACCCAAGGATACCAACGTGAGCCACTTCCAACTTGTTCCCATAATCATGATATTGGGTTCCTAATCTTTCGATCTGTCATTAAATTTTGCAACGCCTCATTGACTTATAAACAGGGCCCAATTATCAATGGCTTTTAAACAGGGCCAATTATTATATGGCTCCTTACAGTCCTATGGCTTTTAAATACACCCACCTAAAAAATGTTTGGAAATTTTTTTTTTCAATAAATATAATAATTTTGGTATTTTTTTTTTTTTTCCAAAAATGCATATATATTAAGTGTTTTTTTTTTTTTTTTTTGCATTTTTGAAAAAATAAAATTAAAAAATTATTACATTTCTCGAAAAAAAAATTCAAAAATTGTTTTGCGCAGAGTGTATTAACAAAAGATAGATTATATATAACCTTGGCCCACTGCTATTTCTCATGATTAGTTAATGGGCCATAAGTGGACTTAATTGATTGGGCCTGGTGGTGGCAATCGTGGTTAAATACCCTACCCAAATATAAAAAGGCACTGGTTATTTGCACTAGCCAAATATAAGGCGCAGGTTATTTGCACTAGCCCCTTTGTTAAAGACACTACCGGATGAATACACTTTTTTTTTCAAACTTTTTTTTCGAAATTTTTTCATTTTTTCGAATTTTTTTTATTTTTTCGAACTTTTTTTCCGAAAATAACTAAATTCACAATATTTCGGAAAAAAAAATCGAATTTTATGTTTATTTTCGGAATTTTTTGCCGAAAATGTTTCAATTTTTTGGAAAAATTAATAGTGTATTCATCCGGGTAGGGTATTTAACAAAGAGGCTAGTGCTAATAACCGTGCTCCAAATATAAAAAGGCCCTGGTTAAAAAGTTGATGGGCCATAAGTGGACTTAATTGATTGGGCCTTGTGGTGGCAATCGTGGTTAAATTCCCTGCTCAAATATAAAAAGATCCTGGTTATTTGCACCAGCCTTTGGCTTAAATACCTTACCCAAATGAATACACTACTTGATGGAGGAATACACTACCCTCTTCATTTCTAATACGCCATTTTCATATCTATATACACTACCCAAAAAAACTCATATATAACAATTTCTGATAAAAGAAAAGAAGTCGCACCTCCTCTTCTCCCCGCCGCCCCTGTACGTCGACGCCGCCCCAATGCCGCCCAAAAATTAAAAATTAATATGTTTTTTAAAATAAAACATGCTCCCTCTGTCCCTGAGTAAACTTCTCACTTTCTTTTTCGAGCCGTCTCCCAGTAAATTTCTCATTCCATAAATGGCAAAAACAACACTCCACTACATATAAACTTTAACCTTTAAATTCATACAATATTACTAAAGTGTCACTTATTCAATTCACTTTTCAACACTATTCATTGCTTTATCCCAAAAGTCAACATGTGACCCACCATATATTAATAAACAAATACACTTTCTTAAACCATTCAACAAAAAGAAACGGAAAATTTACTTGGGGACGGAGGGAGTAAAAAATTGAAAAAACTTCGGCAAAAAATTTCGAACACATGCGTTCGGAAATCTTTTTCGAAAATGGAACAAATTTTCGGATTTTTTTTTCGACAAAAGTCTAAAATTTCGAAAAAATTCCGAAATTTGTGTTCAAAATCGGTGAGTCATAATCGAACACACAATTCGAATTTTTTTTTTCGAAAACTACCTAAATTTTTTATTTTTATTTTCTGAAATGTGTATTCAAAATCTGCAAACCAGTGTTGAACATGAATGTCGCGATTTTTCAAAATTTTAACCCTCAATATGATCAACCAACATACAACAAACATCATCATATTCAAGATTTAAAAACCCTAGCTCTTCAAAAAAATATGAATGTTTACATATATGTGATTAGGGCTTGGAGTATTCACTATCTCGAGTACATAGACATTCAATAAATAATACAACTCACATATTTTCGTTTGTGATTCTTCAAAATAATAGAGTTCAAACTTTCTTTCATTTTTGTCGAACATGTGCATGAGTTTCGACCAAATATGAGTTAAAAATTGGGGGAGTGTATTTAGTACATGTATATTGAAGGAAAATCAATCAAGGACATTATTGACGCTTCTTATGCATGAGTTCATAATTAAAATTATAGGATAGTGTATTTAACCAAGAGGCTAATGCAAATAACCGTGGTCAATAACTTGGTACAAGTGAAAAACAAGTCATTAATATATTACTCCCTCCCATCCGAAGTTTTTTACTGCATCGTAATTTTCTTTTTTCATAATCAATTGCTACATTCATTTTTGGTATAAAAATAATAATATTTTTTAATATTATATTTTCTATATACTCCTAACAAAAATATCTACTTTATTACTTTAAATACTAATAAATAAATTTTTTCTTAAAATTTGTGCGAATAGTAATATTTAAAATGTATGGATGAGGTATCTACATCTTTCTTTCTTTTTTTAATATCATTATTAATGTATTTCCTTAAAATAATAAGACAAGTGTGAGAAGTAAGTTTCCTTTTCATTTCATGTTTTCTAATTCATTAATTAATTGTTAAATGTTTTATACTAATTTGGTTCACCAAATAAATTTAATTAAATTCATCGAATGGGTACTGGGTAGATCCCGTCACAAGGTAGCAGGTATATATATTTGCACTTAGCAGTTAGCATCTTAGCATCTACCGAAAAATCTTTATTAAAAAATATAAGAAAAATTAGTGTGAGACGGTCTCATGATTATCTCATCTTAAAATGAAATTTGAATATCTTTATTAAGTCATAAGTTTACAGGTCATTAAATATAGGCAAAAACTTGTATGAGACGGTCTTATAGCATAAAACAATACAAATTAACACCACCTCTAACAAAGTGTTAATGAGTAATGTCATAATTATACATATTCTCATTGTCTCAACAAGACTTACGCTTAAGTAGGGGTGGCAAAATGAGCCCGGCCCGATAGTCCAGCCCGGTTGACCCGCCTTTTAGGACAGACTGAGCCTAAAAAATACTGGCCCGAAAAGAACAGGGCCGATTTGGCCCGGCCCGGAACTTTTGGTTAGCCCTTTTTTTTTTTTTAATTTATATATCAATTGTAGTTTGGTCTAATATGTCAAGTGTATCTATTATAAAAATAATTTCATGTGATGTTTAAAAATGCTTGTTGAGTTAATATTACTATTTTCTTGTTGCAATAGTTTTTTCAAAAGATTAATATAAGTTATTTTATTGAAAATGGGTAGTCAAATTATATCCTAAACTAATATTAATGGTCATTATAATTTATATATTGACCACAAAAATAGGACTATAGAATTTGTTTAAAAATAAGATTATTTTATTGAATTTAAATGATTTATTTGACAAATTTAATTTTTTTAAAAGACGGGCCATTTTGGCCCGGTGGCCCGCCTAGGGCTAGGCTGGGCCTTTAAAATAGAGGCACGACCCGTAAAATGAAGGTGGTCTGGTGGCCCAGTGCTGGGCCGGCCCGGCCAGTTTGCCACCCCTACTCTTAAGTATATATTCCCTCGCATAAAGATCGATTTGTAAGTTTTTTCGCTCAAATTAAGAAATTGAAGTTATTATAGTCAGATCATTAAAATTTTATTTTGTTTTACCGTTTAGCCTCTATAATTTCTCATTTTCAAGACAATTGCTAGTAACAAAATATATTCTATAGGGAGAAAGATAGAAATATAAATTTAATAATATCCTAAATATAATAATAAATTTGTCTTTTATAGGACGTGTGAATATAAAAAGTAAGTCTACCTTTATAGGTTGGTGGGAGTTTATAAGATGAAAATTCATCTCATGCATGTGATTGTATTATATAAACATTTTATAGAAAAGAAAATTGAATAGATTAAGTTCATTATTGGATTTTGACCCGCCTGAAAATGGGTTTTGACTTTTTATATATAATAAGTTTTTCAGTAATACATTTTCAAGCTTTTCATATTGGGAAGGACATATAAACTAAGAAGATAGAAGAATGAGTAGAAATTTTAGGAATAATTTTATAAATTTGTATGCATAAAATAAAAAAATTAATTGAATTGAGTGTGGATGATTATGTAATTAAAGATATTCTGAAGATAATATGATTTTTTTTTCTATTTTAGAGGTGTAAAAATACTGAAATGATCACAAGTACGTCGGTAGACAAAACTTATATGTTAACTACAATGTGATAATGATATGTATGCAAACATAAACAATCAATTAAAACAATAGTGAGTCTTTTGTTTAAGTGTCATTACCTCATTAATGGTGAACATAAAAGTTTGTGCCCATGTGTTGATTGCAAATTTGTATGAAAACAAATTAATCACCCACAAGTGTATGAGATCATATATAGCACAAGTAAGCGACCAATTTTACAATATTGAACCATGAAGGACAACAAGTTTCATGTAATACATCCTATAAGTTGTCATGCTTTAAAAGGAAATTTTAGAAAATTAACCGTTCGGTTTGGGTTACTCTACAACGAATTTTAGCCAAATTACAAAGAAATCAATAACACTAATCTAACTTCTTTCACGAAGTCAATATGTTCTGGGCATTGTCGTATATGCAACTTTTGATTATCAATTAACCTATGCTTATATCTACTTAGATAAACATTGGAATTAGACATACAATCTTGATTAACCAATGAACTCTCGTCCCGAAGTTTAACTACCTTGCAAGGAGTGTCTTTTATCACTAAGCATTCCTCAATGACCTAAGGTATTGACATTAGCTTTCACTAGCTTCACTATACCAATCTAACACTAGATTAGTCCAACTTAATTCACATCTATTATTAGATTAAACAATCATGCAAAATCAATAGAGTAAACTCATGAAAACTCAAATTATATCCCACTGCAATTAATTATAATACTCATCTTCATAAATTCAATACACAAGTTAAATGAATCATCAATTGTTACATATATTTCAATACCCAAAGCATAGGAAGATTAGCTCATGACTCTAATTGAGAACATCATGGCTAAACAAGCTAAATCTACCAAGAAATTCATAGAAATTAAGATAATTAAGTTATAAACAAAGAGACCAGAGAAATATCCCCTAAAACCATGGAAATGTAAAAGGGAACTTCATGCAATGCTTCAAACTTCATCCATTCTTCAATTACATCCAGCTTCAAGCTCAAATTCAACTATAAAAGAAATCTATGGAAGGAATTTAAGTAATTTGAATCTAAATCTAAGAATTTCTAAGAAAAGTGGAGGAAAACTCTCTTTAGCTAATTGGGGATCTTACTCTAAATGTGTGTGTATGTGTCAAACTTCAGGGATAATTGCCCTTTTATATGTGTAATCAAATCTACAATGTAGAATTCACAAAAAGGCCCTTCAAATTCGGAAAACACGCAAAAACGAAACATGGGACTAGGCTGGCATGACCCCAGCCCTAGGCGGCACGTTCGTTTCCCCCATCCAGCTAGTCGTGCGCCCATTTTTGGGCACGAGCCATGGCCGATAGGTACGTCATGCCCTTGCAAGCACCCTGGCATGGTCGTGCCACTCCAATTTTGATCTTTATGTGCATTTTTTGGCTTCCAGTATCTTGTTTTTTGCCCTTCAACGCCTCTAATATCATCTCTTGCTTACTCAACATGCCTTTCCTCATGGTGGATTAATCACGTGGATGCTTGATTAGGCGTGAAATTGTTATGTTTTGGTGCCCGATTTGCCTATGTTTTGAGTGTTTTTATGAGTATTTGGAGTCAAATGAGTATCATTTTTATAAACTCATTAATTTGTCTCTTTGGATTTCATAGATGGATAGAGGACGAAAAACGGAGTTCGTAGGACTTTGAATCGACTCAAACGGATGTCCGGATGAGAAGATATTGAAGAAATACGAGTGGTATTAGTGCGGACGAGGAAAAGTATTAGTTGGGATGAGTTGGAAGTCACTCGAGTGACTAGGTCGAGCGCCACCGCTCGAGCGCATTGCTCGAGCGCCTAAGCTTACAGAACTTTTCTTGCGCTCGAGCGCCCAAAATATACAGTGCAATTTCAGCGCACGACCGGCTTGAGCAGAACCGCTCGAGCGATTGTGTCATTCGAGCTACACTACTCGAGCGGGACCGCTCGAGCGTTTTGCTCAAGCAACTTCGGATTTTTGCCTCCGGATGCGTATTTTCGGCCCATTAACTCCCGTTTCGACCCGTGCCTATATATACCTCTTCCAAACACGTTTCGAAGGATCCCCGAACTTTAGAAATCACTTTTAGACTTAGTTTTTGGAGAGGAAGAAGAGGAACAAGCTTTATTTACGTTTTGTTGAGGTTTTGTATACGAATTTTTAGTTTCTTTTAGTTTCTTAGTTCCTTTTCATTAGTTTGATTTCTTTAAACGCTTTGAAACTTCGTTTTAGTTAATTAAATTTCAGTTCTTAGTATTTATTTTCTTTTTAAACCCTAGTTCATGTTTCATATTTTCGTTCTTCAATTCATTATGTTTATGTTCGTCGTTTCTTCGTTTGCTTTTATGTTTGTTAAAACCATGTCTAGCTAAAACCCTTGCATGCTTAGGGCAGGATGAACTCGTAGAAGTAGGTTGTGGGTACGTAATTAGGGTAACTCGTGACGTTAGGTTTTAATTCTCTTGGTTAATGAATTCTTATAATTAATCTGAACTTTACCTTTGAATTTAGTACGAAAGTGTTAGAGAGAGGACGACCGCATCACTCAATAACAATTAGTAGTCTTAACGAGAAGGTTTAGGAAAGGTTAATTCATCTACCGGTTTAGCGAAGGAGGACGACCGCATCACCTTAGTTAAATTAGGGTCTCATTAATTGAGCACAATCCATTAACTTGTTAGTGGATTAGTGGAGTCGAGTGTTAGGGTAAAGTATTAGGGTTTAGAATCTTGAGCTTTCACCTTGCATTCTTAGACTTAGGTTAATTCTTGTTTGTCACAGTTATTCTGATTATGTACCTGCTCCGTTAGTATACGTAGGGATTCCTATCCTGAGCATCACCATCTCTCATTAGAACACAACCCTTAGTTAATTTGCTTTCTTTAGTATTTAAGTTTACTTAGTTTATTTCAGTCTTTAATTTATTTTTCCAAAAAAATCCAAAAACATTTCACTCATAGTAACTACGACGCGTGGATCTTCAGGGATCTATTCGCATATACACTATCCCGTGGGTTCGATAATACTTGGCCATTATACTTACTCTTACTACAGTGAACCCGTCCGCTTGCGGGTAAGTGACTAGTAGAAGTTAGTAAAATCGCTTCAAGTCAATGCTCGACTTTCCAAACTTACTTGATTCGTTCAAATTCTTCCATTCAAACCTTCAATAGGTTTTTTTCCTTCAGCCCGAATCTATAGAAACTTGGTTTTCATTGCAGTTTGAACATTATCATAATCAACCTTATCTTGTCTCCCGAAGAGAAATACATTGTTGAAATTCTCAAGAGACTTAGTCAGAGAATTCAACAACATCAATGATTTATCCTCATCATCGATGAACACATCCAAACTCTCCAAATCATCCACCAATCTGTTGAACTCGTCCAATTGATCACCAAGATTCTTGTCTTCATTCATTTTGAAGACTTGAAGCTTTTGTTTCATGTATAACTTGCTCATAACAGATTTGGTCTGGTATAACTCCTCAAATTTATTCCAGACTTCAAGTGCAGTCTTCTCCTTCTATACTTTCCTCAACGGTTTGTCTCTAAGACACAAGATAATCATACTATGTGCCTTTCTCTTGTTCTCATCCACCTTCGCCAGATTAGTTCCAGATGCCACCTGGTCCGGCGACAACAAGGCATCGTACAAACTGTTGTGTACCAGGAGAGCCTTCATCTTTATCTTCCATACACTAAAATAGTTCTTCCCTGTGAACTTTTCAATATCAAACTTGGTTTTCGCCATGATTGCTTCCCACAGATGACGTCACTTGTTGAATAACTGACCTTGATAGATCACGATTTTAGACTAACAAGAAAACTTGTAATCAAGGAATCGAATATGACACAATAAGCAAGAATATTGATATCAACTGAACAATAACGAACACCACAATTTTACGTGGTTTGGAGAGAAACTCCTACATCCACGAGATCATGGTACACAGCTGTTAACACTGTTGTTGAATCACTAACCTTGATAGATCACAATTTTAGATTGACAAGAAAACTTGTAATCAAGGAATCAAATATGACACAATAAGCAAGAATATTAAAATCAACTGAACAATAAAGAACACCAAAATTTTACATGATTCGAAGAGAAACTCCTACATCCACGGGATCAGAGATGTTCGATCTTTCACTATGTGAACACAAGTAATGATTACAATCACTCAATCACACAACCACTCAAGGAATTTCTTCTCAACAATGGGCGTGAAGAAACCCTAATATGGTTACAGAGATATCGTATATGCATAACCCTATATTTGTTACTTGAATTGAAAGATATAGATTCTTAGTCAAGACATCATATACATAGTAGTAATCCAGCTAGTAACCGCCTCAATAAGCCGCCTTTGGATGGAACCGTCTTTCCCTTAGCATAGATTTGGAATCTTGCTAATTATGAAATTGTAACTGTAAAATTCGTTTTATTAATATAATAAACACGAATAAAATTTACAACTTGAATTTATTCAGATCGAACCGAAAGATTTGTACGGGTTCTTGACTCTAGACTTGGTCCTCTGATTCTTCTCTTCAGCTGACTTTGACCTTGATTGAACTTTGACTTCGATCTTGAGCTTGAAAACACCTTGTTTTGGATTAAGCGTTGTTTCTGGATGAACGCTTTCGAGTTTGGTGAAGAACGCTCTTTTAATCTTTGAAGGCAAACGTCGGATCGGAGGTGTGCTAGATCTTAGTCTTCGATCTCGAGCTGGTTCTGGTAGACTTGAGTGAAGAACGTCGAAGAACGATTAAAAATGTTCTTGAAGAATCTCCGAATCTTCAAAGAAAAAACGCCGGATTGAAGGGGCTTCGAGCCTTGATCTTCGATCTTGAGCTGCTTCAGGCGGATTTGGGTGAAGAACAGCGAAGAACGTTCTTGAGGAATCTTCGAATCTTCAAGTAGAAAACACCGGATCGAAGGGGCTTCGGGCCTTGATCTTCGAACTTGAGCTGGTTCAGGTTGCTTTCCACGAAGAACGACGAAGAACACTTTGAGTCTTCAAGAACGGTTGTAGAGGATTCGCTTTTGATCGTCTGGATGCTCGTTCGCTTGTGTTTGCCTTGTTCGTCTTGTCTTGGTGTCTTCTTCGTCTTTGTGTTTTAAATGAATGAGAAAGGACCCTATTTATAGGGTGGAGGTTTACAAACCTTCTTTTCTTATCGCGCCACGTGACGCCGCCTTATTGGCCAATGCCATTTGATTGGCGTGATTTACGAATTGTTTTAATTCGCTTCCATTTTTGACGAGATATCATTTAATTCTCGTTCTTATGGTAAATAAGGCGTATTTATTACCCAATGTGAATATCGAACACTCATTTAATTTATCCGACTTGTATCGTGTACATTTAATATTAATTTTAACTATTTAATTCAAGAATTAATTTAATTAAATTCTTAAAATAAAATAGTAAATTTTATTTGATATTAATATTTGTTTGTACACGTGTCACCATTTAATTGAGTGCAAATTTAATTTGCTTACATAAATCATCAGGTCAGTGGACTTCACCTAAGATGTCTTCAGGTCCACTGAGTCATATTGTGTTTCAGTTGACTTCCCCTAAGTAGACTGTCATCAGCTAAATCCAACTCCGCTGACTACTGAAACTCGGACTAGCCTGATTACATACTTCACATATGACTTCTTCACAGATAAAAAATGAGTTCAGTTCTAATCAACATTTACCCACAAACCAACGGCTGCAAAACTGGGCATTGGCTAGTATATGTAGCTTATATAATTCGATCCTCAAGTCAATAATATATCTCGATGAATCACGGGTTTATCATCCACTCCATTCAATTTTACTAGACTTATTTAAAAGTTTGTTGGGACTCATTTATGAATAAAATAGTAAATATAAGTATAATATTTTATATAAATAATCATTATATCACAAAAAATAACAGATTTTCAAATATGTCTAGTAAAATTAGACGGAAAAAGTATTATTTTTACTCATTTTAATTTTTGACCAATTGCTAAATTTTTATTTGATCAAGTCAAAAGATGATTTTCATCCGTATAAAGTAGGGATGTTAAATGGGCCGCGGGCTGACAGGTTGACCTAGTTAGCCCTGAACCGAACAAGGGTTAGATCCAAGCATTTGGTGGCCCGTTTAAAATCGGGCCTTTTTGGCCCGGACCGTTTAGCCCGCCAGTCTACCGGGCCAATCCGTTTAGCCCGACTCTTTTTTTTTTTACTTTTTATATATTTTACTTGTACAACTACAATCGTGTATGCAACCTACCTACTTTACTTCAACTTCAATTTTCAATTCAAGTTCATCTGTCTGATATATATATATATATATATATATATATATATATATATATATTCAAGTTTTTATTTAGTTAATTTTTGCTTTCATCTAGTTAATTTATTAAATTACTTGAAATTGAATTTAAGCATTTAATTAATACTTGAACTTTATGAATAGTGTGTGAATGTAGTTTTTATAAATTTATGAACAATGTAGGGCATTATAAATTTATTTCATGAAAAAGTGAAATGTTGAACAATGTTTAAATGTAATTTTCATGAATTTTTTTAACGATGTTTGAATTTTAAGTTTAAATGACATCATATTACAATTACATGTCTATATTTTATATAAAAAATTTAATTTCTTTAGTTTATTCTCTGGAGCCCGCGGACCGTTAAGGTTTAAGTTAAATTTTGAGTATTAGTTGACCGATTAAAATGAATCGATAAAGTCTGGGACCGTTTAATCCCGCAACTCTGTAGGGCTGACCCTAATGGATTAGGGCCAATCCATTTTAACATCCTAAGTATAAAGTTACCGTAATAAACCAGAAATTGGAATAAGAGAGAGGAGGTACATTGGCCTGGTCGAATGTTAAATTCAAAGACAAAAATCAAAACAGAAAAGGAAAATCCCATAAAACATTCAATATTGGGCTAAACAAAATGGTCCAACAAAATCTGCCTATATCCGTCACCAAATCTGAAGGGATGGGCCCACCATTTTGGTATGGTCAAAAGACATTAAATCGACGTTCACATGTCCATCGGCATGTGAACATCAGTGTTCATAATATTATATATTCACTGTGAATGTTTTAATGACACATAAGCAGAAACCCACTATTATTTTAATTAATTATTTATATCTATTTATGTGTCATTAATACATTCGCAGTGAGTATATAATATTATGCCCACCGGTGGGCATGTGATCAATTTCGTATCGAAATAAATACACTACTTGTGTTTTTTAGAAGAATTTTTTTTGAAACTGTATCAATATTTTGAACATTTTTTTTACACAGAATAAAATGCATTATATTTTTAAAAAAATTGATATTTATATATGTTTTAATTTTTTTTAAAAAGTATTTTAATATTTCAAAATAATAGGTAATGATAATATCTTTACCAAAAAGCTAGTGCAAATAACTGTAATCATAAATTTATCACTAGCCCCGGGTTAGGCCCACAAGAAATAAATTTAACAAAATACATTTCCTTATTGCTTACTAATTCCGGGTTGGGCCCACTAAATAAATTTATCAAAACTATCGTTCCTAAAATAAAATAAAAGGCAAACACAATTTATTTTAAAGTAAAATATAATTAGTGAGCTCTAACAATTTGAATTACAGCCTATTTTGGTTAAGCTTATTTAAAATATTTTTATTTTTTTAAAAAAAATTTGTAAGATATCATTTTTAAGTAGCTTATAAGTTGTTAAAATGTTTGACTAATATAACTTATAAAATCTTTGAAAATTTCTGAATTTGGGGGAGTGGGGTGGGGGGATGCTTCCGAGATGGGGTGGGTGGTTGATGGTGGAGGTGGTTAAGAAAATAAGTTGGAAAATCCCAACTTACTCTTTTACGGTTTATAAACTGTTTGAAATTTATTTTATAATTTTATAAGTCTTTACACATCTTATTTTACAAAATTCATTGATAGTGTTTATAAGTTTATAAAGAGCTTATAAAATACTCCCTCCGTCCATGAGTAAACTTCTCACTTTCCTTTTCGGGCCGTCCACGAGTAAGTTTCCCATTCCATAAATGGAAATAACAACACTCTATTATATATAAACTTTAACCTTCAAACTCACACAATATTACAAAAATGCCACTCATTCACTTTACTTTTCAACACTATTCATTACTTTATCCCAAAAGTCAACATGTGGCCCACCATATATTAATAAACAAATACACTTTCTTAAACCATTCAACAAAAAGAATTGGAAAACTTACTCGTGGACGGAGGGAGTATTTTAAAGAGCTCATAAACTTTGCCAAACACCATCTTAATCCACTTGGAAAAAGAAATTTTTAGAGAGGATAAAGACAGGTATTGCTGCTTCCTTTATTGTTTATGCTCGAAAAAGAAAGACCTTTCTAGTGAGGATAAGACAGGCATTGCTGCTTCCTTTATTGTTTATGCTTCTAACAATATTTTCAACTCGTTATTCGTAGTGCACGTTCTATCACTTCCACCTTCACCCCAACCCTTTATAATTGTTTACTTTCTCCGATCTATTAAATTTATAATTCATTACTATTGTAGGAATTTAATGATACTATTTTTTTTTATTTTTTTTTTAAATTTTGTCGTTATTTTAGTTTCAGTGAAGGACAAATTGATATTTTGCAACCTATCACATATAATAATATACCAGGTCAAATATGAAATAACAAGTAACACGGAGACATCACCTTTAGTCTTATTTTTAAACCGAACAGTTGATTAAATTTATTGCATGTAAAACACGTTGTTATCAACTTACACCTTAACTTTCAAAATTTTCTAATTTAGTCTTAATTGTATTTAATATTTACATTTAAAAGTTTTGATTTCGGACGGTTAATCATTTTTACGAGGTTGTATTGGGTTTTTTTTAGTGAAAATGAGAACATGTTAGGATGTTATATTTGTTTGAAATATACAAATCTAAAGTTCGGAAAAATAGTCCTGTCAAAAAAAAAAAAAAAAAAGTTCGGAAAAATAATACTTTAGATAGAACTCTTTGAATATTGGCTAAATGATGGGTAAGGAAAATCACTAAATGAATTAATTTAATTATTCTCTGCAAATATGAATTAATTTTTAGATGAAATAAATTTTTTAATTGTGTATATCATATTTATTTAAAAATTACAATCATTGAAATTTTATAATTTTATAGTAACATTTTTTTTCATATGACCATAATTTTACTATTCATAAATGCATATACTCCCTCCGTCCCACTATAAGTTTCATACTTTCCTTTTTTGGATGTTCCACTATAAGTTTCTTATTTCATAAAATACAAAAAACAGCATTCCATATATTAATAAACAAATATATTCTTAAACAACTCCTCTTTACTTTTTTACAATTCTTCACTACTTTACACAAAAGTTAACATATGGTCCACTATATATTAATAAATAATACACTTTTTAAACAAATCATAAAATGAAACAAGAAAGTTATAGTGGGATGGAGGGAGTATTACATAAAAAAAATAATGTGAAAAATTAGAAAATGTTGACGTAACCAATGCTGCCTAGTTGGGGTACACTAGTTGGTGCAATGTGTAGCTATCTCCAGTTCTCAATCTGAATCCACATGGCTTCAAAACGTAACGTGCACATTAAAGATGAAGATTTCCTTAAAATTAATTTGAATTGATACATAGAATTAAACGAAGTTATTGGACAAGCCCTTGTTTTAACACTATGTTCGATTTTTTATTTCATCTGTTGGATTGCCATCACATGGTGCCTGGTGGAGTACATTTTTTATTTGTATTTCTGCTTATTTTAATGAACGAAAATTTTAAGGTAAGTCAATCTTAATTAAGATCGAAACAAGAGTATATACTCCCTCCGATTCAAAATGATTGATGTTTTAGTGTAGATTTTTTGTTTCAAAATATTTGATGTTTTACTTAATTTTCACTTTACTTCTCCATTGTACCCCTAATCAATTCCCCAAAAAAACTCACTTATATTGAAATTTACTTTTAATAAATTTATTAGGAGATGTAATTAAGGAATTATGAAGGTATATTTGTCGATATACACTAATTCTTAATTGCAACAACAAATGTTAAAACATCAATCTTTTTTAATCGAAGGGAGTATTAATTATTAAATAAGGCATCCAAATAACAGAGTGGATCATGAGATCGGGAGTGGTTGAGTAACTATGGGGTTTTTTTTAGAAAAGAATTACTACCTCCACGACAAAGTATATTGTGGACGAGTAAGTGTTTTGCTACAAGTTCAACCTATAAAGGAAGACTAGTACGCGTCTACCCGTGCTTCGCACGGTCTGAATTTGTTACAATTTTATAGTTATGATACTCCCCCCGTCCACGAAATACGGTCCTGTTACTTTTTGCACGGTTATTAAGAAAGTTGATATAATATGTAAAAAGTAAGAATATTGTGTCAAATCAAGTACAAAATAAATTATTTTTAAAATGTTATGTGTGTATATTGAAAAAGTAGATAAAGTTTATTCTTTCCATTTTAGGCAACATGACTATTTTTCGTGGACGGCCCAATAAGGCAACCAGGCCTATATTTTGTGGACGGAGGGAGTAATAATTTATACTGAACTAAAAAAATCGTAAATAATATTTTTAATTAAAAAAATTACATAAATCTTTTTTTTATTCCAGATAAAACTTAATCCTAATGAAATTTGTTATGTTACCTATTAAATATTCAATAATTTAAAATAATTTATTGATTAACTCATCATAATCAATTTTTAAAATACATAAATGATTGCATAGGTACTGGTGGACACAAACCTATATACCAATTGTGAATGTGATAACGACATATAAACAAAGGACATTTAAATTCTCATCCACTGATGGGCATGTGGTCATTTCCATTTTAATTTATATGACTACTGACATACAACATAAGTTGAGTATAATACATTAGCATTCTAAAAGAAGTGGTTGCTAATGTGCATTGTCCAATAACATGACACAATTATATATAGATATAGCATATAATTAAAATTATTTAACATTAAATCACAATTTAATAATTTATTTTAAAATGTTCAATCCATCCTTTATTAAATGTCTCATCTTTTATCAAAAACAACATCTTTTATTTAATTGCTAGTGCATTAATACGAAATGATTTTTTATACACCTTTTTCAACAATGCCTCTAAAAATTTCGAAGATAATGAATATTTTGTAATAAGTAGAAAACAATGGAACGAAGTAAATTTTGAACATTAAAAAATTAACATTTTACTATGAGTGAGTATTGATTTGCACACTACCAACACGGAAATATATTCGTTAAAAAAATATATTGGTCCTCCCACGTCAATTTGCACACTACCAACAAAGAAAATATTATTTTGCGCACACTAAAAAAAACATATACACATATTTACCCATTCGCTACAACTTTATTAAAAAAACACAACTTTCTTAAAAAAAATGTGTAATCCCTTAAGGTGCAAATTGATGTAGGATGGAGGGAGTATAACACATTAAGCAACACATATTGTCTATGTAAAGACATTTCTAAATATCAAATAATATTCATCAAATATAATGTGTTATATAACTACTAAAATATATAAATTTTAAAATCTATATATGTAATATTCATCAATTAAATATAATTTAATAAATTTTATCATCACTTAAACATGCTTAAAACAATTTAGAAAAATAAAATTTCAATCACCACTTTTAAAAGAAAAATCACTCTTAATTTCACATAAAGCATCCAATAGATCCAAAGAAAAAAAAAAGTATACTATAGTTCCAAAAGTCTAAACATTTCTAAATACTTCTTGATATAATTTTATTCATTGTGTTATACTCAAGACAATCATTATCACACAACATAATCTTCAAATCACGGTAGCTGAAAATCTTTGAAATTACAACATAAAGCTGATCATGACTAAACACAAACTTCATAAGAAATATTCCAATTTGGTATATCATATGAAACAATCAACAAAAATTGTCTTAGTGTAAACTTGCGATGTAACCTAGGATCAAAATGAGTTAGCGACAATCACGGTATCAATGCTAGTTCTCCAGCACTACTATCAGTAATAACTTTAGTTTTGATTACTCTATCACTCAGTTTAGTGATTACCATCCTATATTAAAAAAAAAAAAAAATCATAAATTGAACTTTATAAAAAAATAGCAAATAATATTAAGTGTATTAAATTTAGATAAAATAAATAAATTCTTGTTACAATGAAAAAAAAAAATGTTAAAAAATATTTTTATTAAATCTCAATTTTTTAAAAGTTATTGTCCTTAAATTGTTCGCACATAAATTGAAAGTCCTCTTTTTACTATCACTCCTAAGCTATTCTTACTAAAATCATTATTGTTCTGACATGAAAGCCCAAAGACTGATAAATCTAGGGGACCAAAGATGTGCCCTCTGATATATTTATCTATAAACAATTTCACATTTAATTTGACTAAAAAATAATGAATTAAATATGTAATTAAAAAAAAACTTGTTTTATTTAAAAATAATCTCCAAAACCCGCCAATGAATTGTTTCTACACATGAACAATATAAAATAATAATCTTGGAGCTATTCTTTATTTTAAAGAAAGTTTATGATATAAATTTTTCGGTAATTTTTTTTCTACAACTTAACCCTAAATGCAGGGTGAAGGATAGTTCAGGGGAGAAGCTGCGGTGTTACTGGACGTTGGTGAAGAAAGTGGCGAGGCGAAGGGTTGGTGTATAAATTGGGATTCATATTATGCTCAAATTATTAAAGGGTAGTGTAATATGTTCACAATTATATTAATATTACAAAAATATGAGGTAAGTGTATCACTTAATGTTGGAGGGGTATATAGCATGACCCTTTTTTTAAATAGTGAATATAGGCCATATCAGCACAAATAAACCTAAATAAGGTAAAAAAAATCAAGCAGAATTCAAACCAAATCATGACATTAAGCCCGGAATTCATGCCAAATTGGGTCAATTAGCTCAATTTAGTTTGATTAAGGTTGATTTGACCTCAATTCACAACGTTTAAAAGTTATTGTTCTTAAATTATACTCTCCAAGATTTAAAGTCCTAATTTTGCCATCACCTGCAAGTTATTATCCTGAAAAAATTATTTTCTATCAAGTACTCAACCTTGGTACACAAACAATGACAATTATTCTTGCTTCAACATAAATACTATTATATTTCTTGAAAAAAAAATTTAATCAGTTTTACGCAATCCAACTCTTATAACATACTAAAACCAAGCTTCAAGGAGACGAAGCATATAACGATCTATATCACCAATAAACTTTCATAAATTATAAATTGGGGAAAATTCTTTAGTTCTGATATTATTAATAAAATATGATTCTTCTCCATTTTTTTTTTTACATCTGACACTGGTATACCCTAAAAATCAAGAAAAATGAAAAACATGTTAAATTTACAATTTCAATAAAAGAAAAAAAAGATATGCAATATAAATCTCAACAAACTATATATATATATATATATATCAATATTAATACTAATCATTCAACAAACTATATATATATATAGAAACATCTTTTGCAACAAACTTGAACCTGTGTCAAATCAATAAACAACCATCTTCATCTTACAAATATATAGTCTAGGCAATGGTTGACATAGATTAAATGTTCTTTTTTTTAATATTCATTATAATAACTGGATAGTATTAATAAATTAGTCAAACAGTTATTATAAATCTCAAACATGCAATCATAAAACCAACCACGTGAATATCAATTTTATGTGATCAAATATCAACTTTTATGTAACTTATTAGTGGAATCATTAAATATTATTAACAATTAACTAAAATTATGAAGATACAATTACTTACCAACAATTGAAATCACACTGCGATTTTTTTTAGTAAAACATAGTGTTGGGATATGTTTTAGTTTTGATGATTTTCCAAAACAACATGTAATAGGTTTGAAAGCAGTCAGGATAGTATTTTTTGTTTCAGGTCAGGCTAGGTTATGTCTCAATAGAATAGGCTGTCAGTTGAGAAGAACTCAGTTGAAGGAACACTCAGTTGAGGGGGAACTCAGCGAGGGGGAACTCAGCCACACAGCCTGAAGATATCAAGATGACACCAAGGAGAACTGACTGAAGCCATGCTTGCGACCTGAACAAGAAGAGAAGCCTGAAGGATGTCCCACTGAGTGTAAACCAGACTGATCTAAACTAAGTCAGGTGGACCACTCAGTGAAGAGCATGATCAGGAGGATCAGTGCTGCACCAAGTAGGCCCTGAAGGAGTCAGGCTACTGTGGTCAGGGAAGTTTGTCATTCAGCCTTATGACAAACTTCTTGGAGTGATCTTCAAACAGTCTCTGAAGAACAACTACACTGAAGACGTTCAGTTCACTGAAGATCATCAGTCAGTGAAGGAGGAAGCTATCTAAAGTCAGTGGGTCTTAGTCAAACCCACTAAGTCAAAGATTCGTGAATCCAGGCCACGTGGACCAATCAGCACGAGGCAGCAACTCTGACACTGACAAAGGCCGAATTCCAAGAAAAGTGGTTGAAACCATTAAATGTTGGATTCAAATGTATCTTCCCTCCAACGGATACATTTGAATCCCCATTATAAATACAAGCTCATAGCTTCGTTGTAAAGCGTGTTGAAGTGTTGTATTGTGTGTAAAGAAAGAAAAATCAACACCTACAAGCTATAAGAGTGTGTGAGTTGTTAGGGAGTCATAAAGAAGTGTTACTCACACCCACGACACTGACCTTTAGGGTTATCACTTATATACTTTGAGTGTCAAGCTTGTAACTCATAGCTTAGAGAGGTTTTCCCAATCTTAGCTTGAGGCTAACACATTGTAAGGGAAAACCTCACCTAGTTGGAGAAAACCAAACCAAACTAAACCCTTTCAGAGAATGTTAGGTTTGTAGTGAGGTGAGGAGAGGCAGCCCAGGGAGTGGCGTGAGTCCAGTTGTAAGTGCACCTTGGCACGTTAAAAACCAGAATCCCAGTTAGTGGATTTCCTGTTAAATCAGGCCGTGGATGTAAGAGCTTGTGTCTCTGAACCACGTTAAACTGAGCGTACTTATCTTTCAAAGTATCTACCAGAGTATTGTGAAAGTCAGCTCACTGAGCTTTGTTATAAGAAAACTTTGGTTAAGCAATCAGGTCAGGGAGATTCCTCTCACTGACCTGATCAGGCAACGCGCTCGAGAGTTCAGTCTCTCGAGTCACCGTGTTGCTAAGAGCATGAGCCTTCAAGTCTCACTGACTTGGTAGCTCAGCCTCTTAGCAACGCAGTGACTTGAGTGTTTTCTCACTGATCTCTTTCAGAGCGCAACGCAGGTTTCAAAAAAAAAAATTGCTCCTGAATTCCCATTTTGCCCTTCGAAAACTGGACCATCACATAGTACCAGTGCATCGTTGTAGATATATGTGTCATAATATTTTACCTATAAATAATTTCATATTTAATCTATTCTAGTATTAATTTTTTTTATAGATTATTTTTAAAACAATTACATAATAATATAATCAATTTTGTTTTAAAAACTTTTCAAAAATAAACTTTAAATTAATAATCATAGCAAATACCATAATATATATATATATATATATATATATATATATATATATTTGCAAATGAATTAAAACAAAAATAAGTACCTCATGTCATAACAAAAATTACCACACTCATATATAACCAGAGAGTGAATTGTTTCTATTTTCTAAATCTAAACATCCACACAAAATAATTAATCTTTAATACAATAACAAAATATTATACAGTAGTTAAAATTGAGCAATATAAATTTGTGTCCCAACCCTGTGCTTCACATTTATGTGTGTGTGTGTGTGTGGATATATATATATATATATATATATATATATATATATCGAATTTTGATATAATTTAAAAATATAAATATAAAAATTTAATAAAAGTTTTATTTAATATATGAATGATACATTTAATAAAACTTATACTAATTGTTTTGTTTAATAAATGGATATATGTGTGTGTGTGTGTGTTTATTAAGTGGTAATTAAGATATATGGAGAGTCCAATTGTGATATAATCATTTATGGACGAAATTAAGGGGACTTCGGTCCCATTTCTCCGAGAAAATGAAATCGGAGTTTTTAATTTTTAATGGGGTAATTAAAATTTACGATATTACGTAAACCACCTATTTGCATTTTATAAATATCCAGTTTTATTAAACACAAACATTATTATAAGTTTTATTAAACATAACATTCAGATCTTACATTGTTTTTTAATATTTATGTTTTGTATTTTCAAATTATATCAAAATTCTATATAATTTTTTGCCAAATTTTAAATTAAAAATATTTGTTTGAATATATATATATATATATATATATATATATATATTTTTTTTTTTGTTTTGATTTGACAAAAAAGATTTGGTTATTTGATTTTTTTTAAAGATTATGGGTCTATTTGATTTCAATTAGAAAAGATAAGGTCATAATGTACAAAAAAAATTGTTGAAGGGTTTATTTGATTTTCACCGATAAGAGGGACTTATTTGACCATTTTTTCAATAACAAATGATTTAAGACGCCTATAAAAAAATAAGTACCTCGAAGTCATAATAAAATCCACCAAACTCGGACCTCCGTAACCAGAAAGTGAACTGTTTCTAAATATTAACATCCACATAAAATAATAAATTTTCGATACAATAATAAAAAATAATATTGTCGTTGAGATTGAGCAATACAAATTAAAAAAGAAAAAAACCAAGTACATTGTATAATTTTATTTAAGAATCTATCTTGAGGGGTGACAAAATAAGGACTGTAACTCTTCGGGCTGGCAAAATGAGGATCATAACTCTCTGAGTTAGCAATTTAAGGACAATAACTTTAAAAAATTGTGAATTTAGGTCATATCAACCCAAATCATCAAAAAAATTGTCCAAATTCAACTTGATTTCAGACAAATAATGTCAATAAGCCCGAATTTAAGGCCAAATCGAGCCAATTAGCCCTTATCGGTTTAATTTAGATTGATTCAACATCAATTCGTGAATTTTAAAAGTTGATATCCATATATTGTCCATTCGGAGATTTAAAGTCCTGAATTTGTCATCACCACTAAGTTACAATCCTTAAAAGATTTTCTATCAAGTATTCAATCTTAGTATTTAAATAACAAAAATCATTCTCGCTTTGACATCAATACCATTATAATTCTTAAAAAAATTAATCATTTTTATGCAATTCAACACTTATAAAAAAATCTAATCAAACTTTAGTGAGATGAAGCATGCGACGATCAGTGTCACCAATAAACATGTGTTTATGATGAATCGTTCAATCTTGAAATACTTCAATATAATAAAGTAGGCAAAGTATTATATGAAAATAGTTCATGATAAGCTTATAATAAAACAATTTTAAAGTATCATTAATCTCATCGAGAGTATCATTAATCTCATCAGAGGTATCATTAGTCTGAGTTCAAAAAAAATATTTTAAATTTTCTTGAATTCAGACTAATAATACCCCTTACAGGTTTAATGATACTCCTGGTGAGATTAATGATACTCTAAAACTATTTCATGTGATGCTTATTATGAAGCGTTTCCATATAAAACCTACTCAATAAAGTATGATTTTTCTCCAAAAAATGTTTACATCTAATATATTGGTATGCCCAAAAAATAAAAAACTAAAAAGTATTAAAAAAAACATATTAAATGTATAGTGTCAGTAAGATTAAAAAAAAAAGATATGCAACCATAGAAATTTAAATTTCAACAAACGACTTATTATTCCAACATTATTAATTTCACAAAAAACACAATGATTTCACTATAATTCCTCAACTCAATCTTCAAAATGACCAATTTGACTTTCTGGCATATTGAGGTAAACTTAAATTGTCTATGCATGTTCTAATATTATTTTTATCCCTGTCTAAATATAATATAACACAAATAAAAAAAAGGAACTGTCACATTGACATTATAAAAATATAATACATATCAACAAATTATTTTTCTTTATTGATTTCTTACACACTCAATTTTTAATCCTTTGGCCTATAGACACTCGAGTGCAAAGACACTAATCATATTTTTCACTGATTTATTAAAGAGGTGGTGTAGTGGAAATATTTTATGGTTGTATTGAAATTAAATAAGATTGATGAGAGAGTATTTTTAGGATTTGGGTGTAAGTATTATATGTTGAATCAATTTATAATTTTATAGGGGATAAATTTACTAAAAAGTATAAATAAGGTGGGTGAATTTAGAAATGAGTGAACTTAGTAAAATAGTGAGTTTAGATAGTTGCGCTCTATAAAAAATTTATCTATAAAAAATTTCATATTTAATTTAATTAAATATTAATAATTTCAACGTTTAATTTTTAATAAAAAAAATAAACAAACTCGTGTATTATTATTTTAAAAAAATAAACTTGTTTATTTATAAAGCAATTACATAATAATAAAACTAATGTAGTTTTTAAACTTTTCAAAAAAAAAATTTATATTAACAGTGACAAAAAAAAAACTAAATAACAATTTATTTAATACAAATACAACAAAAATAGGTATTCCATAGCTTAATAAAAATCAACAAACTTAAATCTTTGTCACCTAACAATGAATTGTTTCTAATTCTTAACATCCACAGAAAATAATAAAAATCTTAAATATAAAAAGATCAACAGCAAGTACGCAACCCTGATATATAATTATGAAAATCATTCTTGCTCCGACATCAATATCATTATACTTCTTATAAATAATTTTATAATTTTTACACAATCCAACATTTCTAACAATTTTTTTACCAAATTTTAGTGAGTCTAAATCATCTGACATACTAAATCGGGAAAAAATATTAAATTATGACATACTTCAATATAATAAAATCGAATTCTTCTCCTCAAATATTTTCATCTGATACGTGTATGTGTTAAGAAAAATGAAAAACATATTAACTTTATAGTTTCAATAAAAAATTAAGAAAAACATATATGCATCCAAAGAAATATAAATTTTACCAAACAAAGTTTAAATTCAACATCATTGAATTTTACAGCAAACTTAATGATTTCACCAACATACACTGGTTCTAATTTTACTTCAACATAATGAGATTATTTTTTTGCACGTTTTATAACTTGACACCAATTTAATTTTGATACTAATCGATTACTTGTTTTGGCTTTGGTCTTATTAGTTTGAAAAAATATTGAAATTGACCTTTTAACCTGCTTTAGAAGGTTACCTTTCCAGTCTCCCCCACATGAATTTGTTTTTTTCATTTTTCTTTTTACTTTTTGTAATATGTAGTATTTTGTTTTTGTTTTCTTTTTTATTTTTTATTTTTGATATAATAAAATAAAAAATAAAGGGTCGTGTCAGGCTCTCTCCCACAATTAATGTTCATTTCTTCCATATGTCATTCCCTAGTTGTTCTTCTTCTTCTTGATCCAAACCGTTCATACCTCTCCCCTAAATCCCTGAATCCACTGTTGATTTTCAAATCTTGTTCAGGTTCATTCCCAAATTCAAATCGAACCTAACCATAAACAATCTTGAAAGGTGTCATCACGTTCATACAGTAATACTAAATAGGATTACACTTTATTAACTAAGACACTAAATAACTCACCGATTTGCATAGAAATTGAATCATAATCGTGGAGACCCATATTTTTCAGCAAGATCCAGCCGATGACGATACCATAACAAAAACAAAATTCATTTTCACGATCTATATATTAACCATAACAAAAACACAATTTTTCTAATCTAAGAAATAAGGCGAGAGATCCAAATCTAATTAATTCACTCTCTCAATTTGATGAACAGTTTATTGAACGCATAATCCTAACATGATTAGGTTTTATATGAAAATGACTCATGATAAACTTATCATAAATTTTTTTTTAAAATATTGATTATTTGATAAGGAGCATCAAAAATCTCATCAGCAGTATCAAAAGGTTGGGTTCAAGAAAAGCTACAACAATTACCATATAATACCGCTGACCAAATTAATGGTACTCCTGATGAGATTTTTTATACTCCTGATCAAATATTTGATACTTTGTCTTCTAACATACAGAAACATAAATCCAATCCTTCACATCTTCATGATTCGCCACCTACCGTTAGGGGAAAATCTATAAGGGAAGCCCTCATTGCAGAGCAGACCCATGTTCTTCTCTCGCACTCCTCTGTGCGCCACCAATGTCGTAACCCATCAATATTTTATTTTCACTCTAAAAAAACCTCTATAGTTATTCAAATGACATTGACTTTACACATACAAATAATTATTTTATTCGTAAATGGATCTCATTTTCCAAGAATATCCTTCACTTTTTACTCCACTCATCTACTTTATATATAAATAATAAATATTCCTTAAACTCTTGTTAAACAATATATATTAGGGAAAATTGAGTTTTTTGTCCTCTAAGTTTGGTCAAATTTGTTTTTCGTCCTCTAACTTTTGACTTTATTTTTTAGTCCGATAACTTTCAAAAAATTAATATTTTCGTCCTAAAACATAAGTTATCGGACTAAAATGTTAATTTTAGGACTAAAAAATTATCGGTTTTAGGACGAAAATGTTAATTTTTTAAAAGTTATCGGACTAAAAAATAAAGTCAAAAGTTAGAGGACGAAAAACAAAATTGACCAAACTTAAAGGACAAAAAAACCTATTTTCCCTAATATATATGAAGAAATAACTTTGTTTTGTTGGTTCCTAACATACCACATGATATTGGTGAGTGAGTATTTTTAGGGATGTGTATGTAAATATTATACTATAGTGTATACATTTATAATTTTATAATGGTTATATTTAGTAAGAATTATAAAATGAGATGAGTGAACTTAATAAAATAGTGGATCTAGTAGATATTTATGCCCTATAATATATTTATTTATAAATAATTAATCATTTTAATATTTAGTTTTTAATTAAAAAAAAAAGACAAACTTATTTATAATTAAAATAGTTACTTTAGGGCACACTAAAAATCATCAAGCTCAAATCTATATAACCCGACACTAAATTGTATTTAAACCTTAGCATCCTCATAAAATGATAAATCTTGAACTCTATAACAAAAAAAATTATATTGTCGTTGAATTAATTTGAGCAAAAATGATTTAATTTAAAAGATCAATATAAAGTACTCAACTTGGACATCAATACCATTATGGATATTCAAAATAAATGAAGTTTTGACTTTTTATTTTATTTACAAATTAGATTGTGGTTTACACTTCTCAGTGTATTAATTGCATTTCTTCCGAATATACACCTAAAATTATTATAATATTTAGATGTATGTGCTTTTGTAATGAGAATGTTAAATATTTTATAGAATATAGTAATAAACTAATTATTTCTTAAGATGTGAGCATTCATCCAAAATGATATATTTTTTTAATAGGAGGGAGTACTTCTTACAAATAATTTTATTATTTTTACGCAATCCAACAATATTCTAGGTTTTTCATCAAAATTATTTGCTTCCACATCAAAATTATTCTTGTATCGACATCAATATCATTATATATACATTAAAAAAAATTAACAAACCTGATAGTATATATATGTACACACCGTAAACAGGTTGATATTTATAGGAAAACTAATTACTATACAACACATTATCACATTGACTTAGCTAAACAGTTTGGTTTTGTGTTAGTCTTGTGTGTAACTATATATTTCAAAATGAAATTGATTTATAACTAATATCTTATAATAAAAAAATAGTATTCTTCAACTAACATCTTATATTGAAACTTTGGTTTTATTTTCTCACCAACAATTGGTTTCCAAAGTAATACAATATTTTATTCTAGTTGCCTTATGTACAAAAATTGGATAATATTGTATAGATTTACCATCTCTCATCGATATATTGTACATGATTAAATAATTAATAAAGACAAAGTATAGAGTGAAAATGGTTCGTACATGAATCATTGGAGGGTATTCGTTGTTTTCACTGAAAAGTATTAATTAATTTTACTGAAGGATATTAGTTGTTTTCACTGATGAGTATTAGTTATTCATACTCATTAATAAAATTGAGATATTCATTTTATATTAAGACGCTAGAATTTCAAATCGTTAAATACACATATTGAATAGGAAATACTATATATATATATATATATATATATATATATATATATATATATATATATATATATATATTATGGATCGATTAAGATAATAGAACATGATAAAAACTTGTATGAGACAACACAAATTAACATCCACCCCTATCAAAGTGTTAATGAGTCAATGCTATATGTTTACTTATTTTCATTGTCTCATGCAAGACATACTCATAGAATATTTACTTATCATATTTTATTGAGTAAATAAATAATTAAAAAAATAAATTGTTATAGAATTTAGTCATTTACCCAATAATGTTGTCTTTAATATTTTAAAAAAAATTAAGAATGATATTTATGACAATAAATTTAGGAGAAAAATTTAAGGAAGATTTATATTCCTCAAATATAGGAAACTATAAAAATTATCAACTCTTTTGCTAATTAATATAGATACGTCCGTATTGGAACTTCTTGCCAATATTATTGTGATCAAATATCCCAAGACACGAGACTAACATTTGACTTTTTTGTTGAGATTAAATACACTAAAAAATTGTATATTTGAAATTATATCACTAACCTTATATTTAGAAGAAAACTATAATAAAGGGCATGTAAAATGCGTGACGGTAATAAATTATAGTAGTAAAGATCTATCAATTTTATTAACTATAACTTCATTATAAAATAATATGACAGGATAAATATTCATCAATATTGTATCTATCATATTTTTTGTTAGAAATATATACATTGGAACTAAAATTAAAAACTAAATTACTCAAAATATAATACTTTCAGAAGTTAAATGTAAGTCAATATAAATATATCATTTTATTAACTATGATTTGAAATATTAGTGAAAAATTATTGACCCATAAGTATGTATATAGTGAAATTAGTTCATATATAAATCATTGAAGGGTATTAAAATGAAGTTATAATAATATTTATTTTCATTACATCTTTATAAGAATCAAATTATATTGATACATAAGTAAAACTTTGCCTAATATATTATATATATATATATATATATATCAAAAAATTAAATATTTTGAAATCATGTCGCTCAAATGAATTTAAAATTAAATGATATTTTTAATGACACAACTTAAGTATAAGACATCTTTTATTGGCATAATTATATCGAGATGATTATTTTACATTCAAGTGAATACATTTAATTTATATTTGACGTATTGAGTTGATTATTAAATTATAATTTGTTATATTAGTGCTTTGTAAATTTATATATTTTCATTTTGAATTTGACCAAGACTATGGAAGAAGAAAATCTTTAACAAGTATTTTTAAATTTAAAAAGAATCTATGTTAATGATATTTTAGTTATAATAATTTTAAATAATTTAGATGGTAAATTTTTTGTGAAGATTACTCAATCATACTTAAATAATTTATAGAACATGCTAAGTAACCATAAAATAATATAAAATACTATTAGAAAACATCAACAATTTAATCATTATAACTTGATACATCAAATAATAAATAAAAGTTCACAAATAATTTAAACAAAATATGATTAAGAGAAATTAAGTATTAAATCCATTTAAAAATATTGATAGTGCACATACCTAAATATATTTTTAATATCCAACAAATTTGGTCAAATAAAACAACGTCAATCCCATGAAGAATTCGATCAAATACATTTCAAATTTCTAATAAACATTTGTAGCAAATCATGAACACACCTTAAAAAAAATCAGCATTTATTAATTAATTAAATAAAAGTCAAATCACCTTGTATATGAGTTTTTACCACTGATGGTGCTACATACAAAATCATAAAAGATAAAGCATTATTTGCCAAGATGGGCCACACTATTTACTATTTGTCGAATCCAGTGGAAATGCACCTAATCAAACCAAGCCGCTACATGAAAAATATCCCCAACAACATCCCAAAGCATGACAAATCAGATGATCACCCCCCTAATACATTCTCTTGCAATCTCAAACCCTCTCTGCATTGTTAGTGCTTCCGTAGTTCCAAATCTTCAAAATATGTAGTGTCTAATCGGGCAAATGGTGCATAAAAATAACACACATTATGAAATACCTATTCAAATAATATTATGTGATAATATTGATTCAAACTAAAGATACATACGAACTAAAAATAAAAAAACTGATCAACATACGAAAACAAATAGAAAAAATTGAAATATGTTGAAGATTTGCAAATTGCCAATGAGATAGTGATGGGAGAGTAGAGTATAAATAGGATACAAATATTAATGACTCCTAAATGTTTGCAAATGATGGGCGAAATTAACTCTAATTTACCATTAATATTGGACAAAACAAATGAACGGTTATGATCGAATAGAAAAAAGATGATCAACGGACCTGGAATGTTCCCTCCAAAACTATTTAAGGAAAAATTGCTGCTATTATATATTTATGATTCTAGATTAAAATCTTCGTCAAATAATTCTCAAGTTAATGAAGATTTGGTCAAGCATGTTTATCCACTTAAACAACGTGATTGAAGGAGTTTGTTAATATCTTGTAATCTTTTTTGAAACTTCAATTGTATTCTATATATATTGTACAACCCACGATTAATGAGAATCAATTTTCTACTCGCAAATACTTCTCTTATTTCTGTTACTCTTATATGGTATCCTACGCCATTCACTAGCGAGAATTTTTTTTCGATCCTTCTTCCGCTTGCTATGTCAACCGAGAGTAACAATCCCTCAAACACCACGGGTTCATCCGCATCACCACCTGTTCATGCCTCTCATCATATCACACCACCACATTCTCAATCACAAAATAATGTTCCACCTCAACCACCGACTTGGACTCATACCATGCGTACAAGAGCACAAAACAATATCTTCAAGCCGAAGAAATTATTTCTTACAACAAAACATCCTCTTCCCGATGATGTCGAGCCATCCACTGTCTCTCAAGCCCTCTCTAGTCCGTGTTGGCGTCAGGCCATGTTAGAAGAATTCACTGCGCTTCAACGGCATGGTACATGGAGTCTTGTCTTACCACCCTCTCACGCAAATATTGTTGGGTGCAAGTGGGTTTTCCGTATCAAACGTAAACCCGATGGTTCTATCGACTGATACAAGGCCAGATTAGTTGCTAAAGGATTTCATCAGCGTCTCGGTATTGACTACCGTGAGACTTTTAGTCCTGTAGTAAAACCTGTCACCATTCGAACAGTGCTCACTATGGCTCTATCTGCAAATTGGCCTTTGAAACAACTTGACATCAGCAATGCTTTTCTGCATGGACACTTAAAGACGCCTGTATACATGTCCCAACCACCTGGCTTTTGTGGACTCTATACATCCTAAGCATGTTTGTCTTCTTCGTAAGTCTTTATATGGCTTACGCCAAGCACCTAGAGAATGGTATATTGCTCTTAGCTCTGCTCTAATATCTTTTGGTTTTATCCATTCTCGCGCTGACAATTCCTTATTCATATATCATCATTCTGGTATTCGCCTCTTGGTTCTTGTCTATGTCGATGATCTTATTATCACAGGTTCGAGCTCTTGTCATGTGGAGATGTTAATCAAACACTTGCAGTCACAGTTTGCAGTTAAGGATCTCGGATCTCTATCCTTCTTTCTTGGTGTGGAAGTAGCTAAATGTAAAGAAGGTTTATTCTTATCTCAACACAAGTATGTCGTCGATCTACTTCGCCGACATCGCATGGATGGGGCTAAACCACTACGGACGCCTAGCAACCCCAAAGGATCTTCAGCCACTGCCTCTATTGATCCAACTCAGTATCTCAATGCAATTGGAGGTTTACAATACCTAGCACTAACTAGACCAGATATATGCTTCACAGTTAATAAATTAGCTCAACGCATGTCTTCTCCGACTAGTGATGATTGGGGGGAAGTCAAACGACTATTTCGTTACCTCAAGGGGACAATACATCATGGGCTTCTCTTACGCAAGACTCCACATCTTCGCCTTACTGCCTATTCCGACTCTGATTTTGGTGGAGATTTGAGAGACTGCAAGTCAACTTCAGCTTATATAGTTTTCCTTGGCGAAAATCCGATATCATGGAGATCTCGAAAACAGACAGGTGTAGCTCGTTCTTCAACTGAGGCTGAATACAGGGCACTAGCTTCGGCTGCTTCTGAAGTGGGTTGGATCGTTAATCTCTTTAAGCAACTCAACATTCCAGTAACTGTCACTCCTAAACTCCTTTGTGACAATATGAGTGCAACTAGACTGGCTCTTCATCCAATCCAACATTCCAGGATGAAACACATAGCCATTGACATTCACTTTGTACGTGATCTCGCCTCAAAAGGGATTCTATCAGTTTCATATGTAAGTACAATAGATCAATTGGCTGACTTACTTACTAAGCCTCTTTCCCGATCACGCTTTGAGCTTTTTCGTTCCAAAATCTCCGTTGCTGATGGAACGTCAATTTTGCGGGGGCGTATAAAGGAAGATTCTAGATTAAAATCTTCGTCAAATAATTCTCAAGTTAATGAAGATTTGGTCAAGCATGTTTATCCACTTAAACAACGTGATTGAAGGAGTTTGTTAATATCTTGTAATCTTTTTTTAAACTTCAATTGTATTCTATATATAATGTACAACCCACGATTAATGAGAATCAATTTTCTACTCGCAAATACTTCTCTTATTTCTGTTACTCTTATACAACCGTGGTAACCAACTCCCATTATTTATTAATAGCAATTCAATTGTTTAAAAATATATTTAAATTGCATGATGCACTTGGTGTATAAAACCTTGGCTTTGTGAACCAGTTTAACCACGAAACTTATTCGCATTTTTCGTGTTTATTATTGAACAATATTAATTATTTTATAAAAAAAGAAAATTAATTTAGTAGTAATACAGTATAATGAAAATAACTAATAGAATTTTAAGTTGCACGAGTAAACTGATTTACAAGATACTACTCACTTTGACCACACAAATGTAATACACAATAAATGTTAGGGTCAACCACACCCCACTACAAAATATGACACCTTAACACATAAATAACAAAAAAAAAAAAAATTGGACTATCATCCCACTACAAAACTGACTTTATGTCACTGTGATGTGACATAAAGTTAGTTTTGTCGATTTGCATATATTATAACACGTTTGCATGTACCATAGTTTAATTATTTTTACAATAGTTGATTGTAATATACTATCCTGTTTTTATTTATACTATATTTATCTTCGGTGTATCATAACATACTATAGTTATATTCAATATAATATAACTATTTTTTAAATTTCTTTTTGCCCCTTCTTATATTTGAATTTCTTTTTTCCTTTTATATTTGAATTTTTTAATATACTATACTATTTTTCAAAAATATTGTTATATTAAATATTTGTCAAATTTAGGGATAATGTCATCTTTTGGCAAAATTGAAATTATTCACTTTGAAATTTTATTTATCAAAACCACCTCACCTCGGTGTATCATAATTGTATTCGGTGTACTATAATTATACTCCATATAGTATACCATATTCAATGTACCAATTAAATTACAATTATGCTAGTAGAGAAGAATTAAATGCAGTCAAGGTTGGACAAAGTAAAATAGCCATATCATATACAAGAAATCAAATACTTGTCATTTTCATCATTTTAATCCCTGCTCAATGAAAAACAAATTACTCCCTCCGTCCCAAACTCGTTTGCTACATTGCCAAAAAGGTCTGTCCCATACTCATTTGTTACATCTACTTTTGGCAAAAAAGTAACAATACTTTTTAATATTATATTCTCCATACACTAATAACCAAAATATCTACTTTATCACTTTATTACTTTATCATCACTTTATCACTTTAAATACTAATAAGCAATTCTTTTCTTAATAACCGTGCAAACTGTAAACGGAAACTTGAGTTTGGGACGGAGGGAGTACTATTTATCAACCTTCTTCACATCAATTATCATTCTTCATGCCCAATCTCCAAATCTCCACAAAAAATCACGCCCAATCTCCGCCCTCTTGACGAATTCAAATCTCCACCAAAATTAAAAAAAAATCACACCTAATTTTCAAATTAAATTGACAAAAATCAGAAAATAGAGAAAGCCTCAACATCCCAAATAATTAATTCTATGAAAATCACAAATCCATCACTAAATTATAAGCATTATAAGCATAAATTTATGTGTAGATTAACGAATTAACACGCACTAATACACCATCATAAACACGCAGGGAGGGCCGTAACTTACAAATTAGACTTGGGAAAACAGCAGCAGCGCATGACCCAAAACCGGCCACGAACCAGTGGTGCGCGACCTCCCTCCCGCCTCTTCTTGACCGAGCGCCACCTCTTCAGATGGGGGTTTTTTGCGGTGGCGGTGGCTGGTTTATTGGGAGAGAGCGTCAATGAGAGAGAGAGAGAGTGTGTGTGTATTCTGACCGATGAATAGAGCTTTGGAGAGAGAAGATAGATCAGATCTGCTCCACTACCTCGACACCCTTCTTCCTCCAAGATAACTCACCTCCTCCGACCTTCGCCGCCATCGTCGTTGTGGTTCCGTCGATTGACATCCGCCGTCGAGCCGCCCAGAGCTCTATTTCCGAAGACCTCCATCAGATTCGCCCGAAGACCACCACCGCCACATCACCACCCCCTTTCTCCATCTCCCAGGACTCCGATGACTCGACTCGACTCCACTCCACTCCACTAGAATTCGTGAAGCCCTCCTCCACAACAGCGTCGCCTCTGTCAAGGTTGAGCTGACATCCGACGTAGAGAGAAGAGAGAGATGTATCTATTTTTTTAATTTAGTGAAGAGAGAGAGAGAGTGTATTTAAAAATGAGATGTGAGAGGAATGGGGGTGGGATATAGCCTAATATGCAGGAGAGAGAAGATATTTTAATTTAATAAATCTATATTTGATTTACTTATTTGTATTTTGTATCTCTATGTGCCTCAAATGTAGTTTGATTAAAGAGTATGTATAGAGTGAAATTGGTTTATATATGAATCATCAAAGGGTATTGGTTGTTATCACTAAAGAGTATTAGGTGTTTTCACTGAAGGATATTAGTTGTTTTCACTGAAGAGTCTTAGTTTGTTTTCACTGAATAACTAAGACACTTTAGTGTAAATTAGTAATACTCTTCAGTGGAAACAACTAATACTGTTTAGAGATATAACCAATACCCTTCAATAATTCATGTATAAACCATTTTCACTCTATATTTTGTCTAGATTAAATAGATTTTAAATATTGTTGTGATTCAAAACTAGATTCAGAATTATGTAGGGGAATGTGGTTTTTTTCCCTCATTTCTTCCCTACTTACCTTGGACCTCACCTAAAAGTTTTTTTTTTTTTTTTTTATAAATCAAATACATCTAATTCTTCAGTTTTTTTTGATAAAAAAATAATTCATTCAACACACAAAAGGTACAATTAGGGGTGGATTAAAAAATTAAGAGTGGGGTGGACTGAAAAATTAAATTTTTTGATAAGTTAATTTTTTTTTTAAAATAAATTATTTCAATGTTCATTAAGTGTGATACTTCAAAGCATAAAATTCATCAATAATTGATTTATTCCTATATTTTTTTGACAAAACCTCTCTTAAAATAAAACATCAATCTCCAAGTAAATCATCCCTCATTTTGTTATGAACTGTCGTCTTCACATATTTCATTGTTAAAAATGCTCATACAATTGTAACAATAGAAACATGTAACATTAAAACTAGATTAATCAATCTAGTTAAGATAACATAGTCCTTGACCTTCCACTCTTAGTAAGTAACTGATTTAACTCAACAAGCGTATTTGTTGAAGGAGATTGATTAGTTAGATTATGTATAGTTGTGGATGTAGGATTTGAACAACCTTCAGTATCTTGTTGATCGTGTTTCTTAAATAAAGGTGATATAAGTCTTTTTTTTTCGCAAAAGGTTGGTGTTCCATTTAAAATTTTAAAATAAATCACATGAAAATAAAATAAGTTATATTCTCTTAAAAATTAAATGGTTGGTTAAAGCTAAATTAACTCTAAGCAACCCCAAATTACTAATTAAACTAAATTATCTCCATTACAGAAATGCCCCAACTACAAATGGACTCAACCAACAAATCATGTTCAATTCTAGAGATAATTATTTATTGATCAAGTTTTTTTTTATAATATTTATATTTTATAATTAATTTAACAAACAAGTTCAATTATATACTCAATTTTCCATTATAGAAAACAAGGCTGGTGTTGGTTAATTAATGAGAATTAATCAATTCAAATAACTCATATTTTAAACACTACAATGACTAAGTAAATTAATAATAGAACTTAAACACTAAATAATATCTAGAAAATACAAAAAAAAAAAAAAAAAAATACTCCCTCCGTCCCACTATTCTGTTCCCCCTACTTTTGGACACAACATTTAAGGTGGATATTAAAATATAGATATAGTACATGTGATGTGATGGAGAGAGAAGAGAATAAAGTGTAACGTGGTTAAAATGAGTGGATGTGAATAAAGTAGATGAATATAATATTATTAGTTGATTTCCAAATAAAGTATGAGAACATAATAGTGGGACGGACCAAAATGACAAAACGGGAACAGAATAGCGGGACGGAGGGAGTACTAAATGAGTTTAAAAAAAAGCATTGAATGATGAACCAAATAATTAATGATTCACGTACTGCTAGTAATACAATTCAGTGGGTTTTATTGAGAGTGGGCTGAATATATGTTGGCTAGCTCAAATAATTGAATAGAAATGTGGAGTATATAATATATGGTCATGGTTATATACAATCCAATCTTTTATTAATACATTCCACTTAAAAAGTGTGCAAAAAAAAAAAACCGAAAATTATCAAAATTTTCGGGAAAATTTCCAAAAATACAAAAAAAAAAAAAAAAAAAAAAAAAAAAAAAACTAAACATATGAATTTTCGATTTTTTTCCGAAATTATTATATTTTCGAAAAAAAAAATCGAACATTTTTTTGGATGGGATGTATTAACAAAACATGAAACTGTATTTAAGGTGGACCATACTATGTAAGAATACATATTGCAAAATGACGGTCATATATGTAATTATTATCAGAGAATGTTCACGTGACAGTTTTAGTAGTATAATAGCTTAACCTATTTCAGCCTCTTATGAATCCCTCATAAATGCTTAACCTGAATGTGTGGATCGAACATTAAATATCAAATAGGAAATGGGGTTTATTCATATTCTACGCAACTGCAATTAATACTACGACCATAAAAATATAACATGCATTTAAAATTACATAGTCGTGTAGGTACACAGTATTACACCCTCACTCGGTCACCTTATAAGATGCTTGGTATATTTGAATAGATTAACGGATAAATGAAATAAATTCATAAATGGAATGAATTACTGTAAGAAAATATAAAATTATCTACGGAAATTGTTAATGTGGTTATGAAATTTCTAAAAAAAAAAAAAAATTCGTAGTAAAGATTACCTACGAATTTCCTACAACTTTTTTTATTTGTATTGATATTTTCCTTCCCCACTTACAAAAGAAATTGCATACGGATATTCCGTAGGCAAATTGTGATGCAGGTAAATTTTTGTAGGCAAATGACTTGAAAATAATTATACCTAGAGATTTTATTTCGTAGGCAAATTAATTAATTTCGTAGGCAAAATTGTTTTTAGGTTGAGAAATATAGATGCTTTCATAATTAGAAAATTTCGTACGCAAATCGTAGGCAATGCTTACAACAAACTTTTTTGTTGGAATTTTTTTGTAGGCAATTCTTTATTTTCTTGTAGTGAATGTTTAAATAAAATGATGCGAAAATGATCATTTCTATATCTGATATTCACTAAAAATAAAATGACAAAAATTTGTATGAGACCGTCTCATGTCATGGGACAACACAAATTAAAACCTACGCCTACCAAAGTATTAATGAACCAATATCCTAGTGATACTCATTCCCATAGTCTAATACTATGAGACTGTTTCATACAAGACTTACTCAAATAGAATATTAACTATTGTGTGTAGATATTTAAAATTACTACTGATATTGGAATAAATATTTAATAATAATATTAATATAATCGTTGAAAATTATTATATTATTATATTTATTTTTTAAATTATTATATTAATATAATTATTATGGTTGAAATTGATTATAATTATTTTTATTACTACTTCTAATTTTATTAAGTGGGATTATTTTATTAATATTTTTATTAGTAAGTACTAATAATAATATTATTATTATTGAGGTTAGAAATATATATTATATAAATAAAATTGAGTAGTGGTACTTTTGGAAAAATAATCATTCTTAAATATCATTCAATTCCCTATCTATTCTTGTAGCAAAAGGCGGAGCCCTCGGCCCCAGGGCGCCCACCCACTGACCCGACAGGATTGGGTGGAGGAGGTAAATCATGGTGACTCAGCGGCAATTCCCTATCTATTCTATCATACCAAACATTCTCTCAAGATTAAAATTTTCTTAGTTAAATTTTATATATCATAAAATCTAGGGTGAATCAGTTTTATAATAAGAAATTTATACAATTACGTGTATTAGTTATTATTGTAGCATCGTATATGATACTAGTGAATGTATACAATAAAATATAATAAAATCAGTTTAATGCTTATGTACAAATTTCACGGAATACCTTTATATACTTTAAATTTGTAAAATTTTGTTACTGTGCCTCCTTCAATAATAAAATTCTGGGACAAAATTGTGGACCCGTCTGTGCAAGAAAACACATATGATCCTTCCATTTGTAATCTCTTTTCTATATTCCCATATGTTAAAGTCGGAATCTCTCGTCTCTTGGTCTATATTTAGTTGCTAATACGTTCACTCCAATTTCCCAAAAATCGAAATTCAATATTTCAACTGCCACTGGTAATTAATTGGGTTAGTTGTTTCGATTTATATAGAACGTGTGCGTGGAGTTCGAGCTATCCCAATCTAGGATAATTACAAAAGTTGTGAGGATGGATTTGTGAAAGGAACTTGCATTAAATGTTGAGAATCAAAAGCTGGTACACGTGCTTCTCAAAATCAGTTTTTAAGTGTTCGACTAAAGTCAATGGAATACAACATAAGAGAGAATCTGCTTGATGAAGAAAGCAGAGACTTGAAAGGCAGAGTTGCTGAAGAATCCAAGAAAATATGGAAGGTCGCATTGCCCACTGCTATTTCGAGCCTGACTTCGTTTGGGATAATTGTGGTCACACAATCCTTTATCGGACACTTAAATTCCGTCGATCTTGCTGGCTATGCTCTTGTTCAAACCTTGATTGTGCGTTTCGCAACTGGCATTGTGGTAAATCTTTTCTTCTTCTTCTTCTTCTTCAATCAATGAAAGAAATGCTATATTTTAATAAATTAAAGTAACCGATATTTTCAACCTTAATCTCATTCTCAGTTAGGAATGTCGAGCGCAACAGAAACTCTGTGCGGCCAAGCCTACGGAGCAAAACAGTACCATATGATGGGCATTTACCTGCAAAGGTCATGGATCATTGATCTGGGCGTACTGACCATTTTTGCCCCGATTTTCATATTCGCAACGCCGATGTTTAAGCTTCTGGGCCAGGAAGATTCTGTAGCAGAATCTGCGGGATATATTTCTCTGTGGTTCATTCTGTACCCCTATAGTCAAGTCTTCTCATCAACCATCCAAATGTATCTGCAATCGCAGCAGAAGAACATGATAATCGCGTGGCTATCCACTATGCAATTTGTGGTACACGTTCCCCTATCTTGGCTTTTTGTGTATGTTCATGATTGGGGGGTCAATGGGGCCATGGCTGCCCTGTCCGTATCGTCGTGGCTGCTCGTTTTGGGAGAATTTATCTATCTTTTAGGAGGGTGGTGCCCCGATTCGTGGAAAGGCTTCTCTATGGCCGCATTCAAGGATATTTTACCTGTCTTCAAGCTCTCTGTTTCCTCTGGTATAATGCTATGGTATATTTCCTTTCTCTATTACTGCAGTTTTATTCAACATTTTTTTTCTTTTATATTTGAACTGTGTTTATATATATAGCTTGGAGCTGTGGTACACTGCAATTCTGGTGTTACTAGCAGGATATATGAAGAATGCGGAGATTGCTATATCTGCGTTTTCCATATGGTGTGGTTTGAGTTTAATGAATTTCAAGTCCTCTTTTATTTGTGACTATTAAGATCAACCTGTGCTGATCATATAAACTTGATTATTTTTTTTTATTTATAAAATTCAGCCTGAATCTAGCGTCATGGGAATTCATGCTCATCCTTGGCCTCTTAGGCGCAGCAATGTAAGTGTTTTCTCATTCAAATGTTGCAACTTTATAAGTCTGTGCTGAAACCGTCAGCGTAATACTACAACTGGAAAATAATACTCCATCCGTCTAATATTAATAGTTCTGTTTTTTGGGCTGTTTTTAAAATTTTTTTTTTTTTTTTTTTGTCATAAGTTGGAGAGTATTATGAAGTATTGTGAGGTCCATTTATCAATAAAGTTATTATCTATTGAAATTATAAGTATTATATTTTTTATAAACAATCATTTGATTCATAAATTGACCTCACATACCCTCCAACTTATGATATAAAAAAAAAAAAAAAAAAAATTTAAAGACAAAGTCTTGTATGCACTTGTGCACGAGAGACCAACTCTATTTTTGAAATAAAAAATATATTTTTCCCATAAATAGAGTGAGAGTGGCGAATGAGTTGGGGAGAGGAGATGCTAAAGCTACCAAGTTCTCCATCAAAGTGATGGTGACCACATCATTTATAATTGTCTCCATATTTTGGGTTCTTTGCTTGGTGTTTGGAAACAAACTGGGATATTTGTTTACCAAGGACGAGCGAGTGGTAAAGGCCGTTTCAGATCTCTCTATTTTGCTTGCTTTCACAATGTTGCTCAATGGCATTTATCCAATCCTCTCAGGTTCTTCTTTATCCTCTTAATAATAACTATTAAATTGAGATATGAAAGGTATAATTATCAAGATCAAACCTGAAGAATATAACTTACATATTGCCGGTTCCTATTTATTTCCTAGTGCAAAAATATATGATAGATGAATTTTATATAAATATGAACTGCTAGATGCCAACCTGGATTAAAAGTTAACTTATCTAAATTGATTATAGGTGTGGCCGTGGGAGCAGGACTGCAGACAAAAGTGGCAATTATTAATTTAGTTTGCTACTATGGGATTGGAATACCAATTGGAGCTTTGCTTGGATATGCAGTTAAACTTCAAGTGAAGGTGATTATAGTCTTTACATTATAGCAAAAGCTCTTGTTTTATATCTGATGTTTATTTATTAAAATTTACAGGGCATATGGATTGGAATGATTTGTGGAGTGGTTGCTGAAACACTTGCAATGTGCTACATGACCTGGAAAACTAATTGGGACGAAGAGGTATATAACACAAAACTTATATATTGGGTTAGATTTCTCACCTGTGTCATTAACGTATTCATTTTATGTTTCACCTGGACTATTAATAAGTGTAAAATGAAATCTATGTTTCACGTATTTTTTGTTGAAAAATTTCGTAGTCAATTCTTTATTTTCTTGTCGTCGTTGATTTTTTTTTTTTCAACATCCAGGATGTATTCACATAAAATGGAAAACCAAAATGACACATATGATATCATAAATTTACTCCTACATAAACATATTATTAATTAAGGTATTGCTAATTAGAATGTTTAATTAATTATCCAGGTTTTGAAAACTTCAGAGCGTCTCCGGAAATGGTTCGTGAACTCTTGCCATGATCAGAATAAGGAAAGTTGCTAGCTCAGATCATTCTTCAGCTCATAGAATCTGAGATTGATGATCAACATCACCTCTTACAAAATCCCATCTCCAATATTAAGTACGTATGAATATGATAAATATATTTAATTAACAGAAACATTTTTTTTATCATGTTCTAATTGATTTTAGCTTAATTTGGATTTTGTAGATCTTTATTTTATTTCAAGTGATAATTGTTAACTAATTGAAAAGAAAAACGGTTTGCATGAATTACTGAATGAAATATTTATACAAACTCAGAACTCACGTAACAATATCTATATTAACATTTTAACTAAGAAAAGTTTTTATTCATGTAGTCTATAATAATTTCTTGGTCGGGGATATTCATGTTATATATGTCTACTATTATTTTGAAATTTGAATCAGGGATGTTATTAATATGTTGGATAAACATAAACCTTCATCTAAACTAAAGGCATGTTATAATTATCTTATAAACAATGTTAAAATTTTGGGTGAATAAATCAATACACATCTCAGAATGGTGTTCATTAAATGAAGCGATGTTAGTAAAAAAAAAAGTCTGAACTAAAGGTTGTGAAAATTCATAGAAAAGTTAGTAGATTGTGTAATTTTTGTTGTAAATTTAGAAGATTTGGGCATAAGACTTAATATGGACATTACTTATGGGCCAAGTAGTCTGATAGTGAAAATACACAGAAAATACACAGAAAATATGGACATTACTCATAGGCCAAACTCAGTATTGTAATACACACATGAAAATACACAGAAAATATAGTGAAAAACTTGTGGCTTGGTATGCTCTCAGATGTAGTCATTCATGACGAACTGGGTAAACAAATCGGTGTTCATGTTTGCGTTCTTTATTTTACAACAATTTTATCGAGAGATACGTGAGAATTGTTTATTTCAAATGGTGCACCTATCACTACAAAAAAAGGTCTGTTTAACGACGAATCTAGCGACGGATTATCCATCGTTAAACGTGATTAGCAACAGAATTTACGATGACCAAGGATTCGTAGTCAAATCACTCGTAGCTAAAATTTACGATGGCTTTTGGCAAGCCGTCATTAAACCGACCCATCAACGATCCGGTCCGGCACCAAATTTTACGACGGACAACACCCGTCGTAATAACTATCCAATTTTTAGTTTTTTTATTCATACAGAAAATATTTACGACGGGCAGTAATCCGTCGTTAATATATAATTTACGACGGACACGTGTCCATCGTAAATGTCGGACCTGGAACAAAGAAAAAATGGCTCATGTGGTTTGAACCCGGACCCCCCGCGCACCCGAGACGAGTGCGAACCACTGGGCCATCGGCCCCCAAGCTATATATTCCGGCACAACTTTCATATTAGCCCTTTTGGCCCTGGAACAATTAATTCCAAATTCGCATCCAAGGGGAATCAAACCCATGACCTCTCTTGCATGTAGAGGGGGCATGAACCGTTAGGACACTTGCTTCTATTGTTTGATTTCTTGCAACTAATTGTATATGTATCTAAATTGAGTCATTCTTTTTTTGTTATTCATCAAATTAATTCATTTTCGTTTCTAACTTGTTTTAATAAATGTTGTTACCAATTATATTTTTTTTATTTTGTAAATTTATATAATTTGAAAAACGCGTAATTAATATTATAATCCGTTCATTTGTACGTAATTAATTGTATATGTATCCAAATTGAGCCATTCTTTTTTAATTATTCATCAAATTAATTCCTTTTCGTCTCTAACTTATTTTTAATAAATATTGATACGAGTTATATTTTTTTATTTTTCAAATTTATTTAATTCGAAAAAACACGTAATTAATATTATAATTCGTTCATTTGTACGTAATTAATTGCATACGTATCCAAATTGTGTCATTCTTTTTTTATTATTCATCAAATTAATTCCTTTTTATTTCTAACTTGTTTTAATAAATATTGTTACGAATGATATATTTTTTGTTTTGCAAATTTATTTAATTCGAAAAATGTGTAATTAATATTATAATATATTCATATGTACGTAATTAATTGTATACGTATTTAAATTGAGTCATTCATTTTTTATTATTCATCAAATTAATTCCATTTCGTTTCTAACTTGTTTTAATTCAAAAAATGCGTAATTTATTTTTTTTGGTTTGTTTGTAAACTAAAACATGTAAATTATAATAAAAATATAAAATTAGCACAAAAATATAATAAAAGTAATGTCGAATAAAAAAAGTTCAGTACAAGATAATAAAAAAGATCCTAATAATTCGAATGGAAATCAGAATTCTCCCTCTCTTCATCCTCCATATGAGGCTACGGATGAGGCCTTTGGAGCTCCGGGGGCGGCGGGATAACATGCTGCACCGATTCCGGCAGTAGTGGTATCGCTCCACCTAATGTGGATGTAACCGCCCTCCACCAGTTGTTCATCTCGTCCAGTGGCGGATCCAGGATTATAAATTTGGGGGTACGAAAGATAATAAATAAAATACAATAATAATTAAGGTCATTCAATTCAAAAATATATACATGATGTTCAAATCAAAGTACAAATTACTAACTGCAAATTACAACCGAGTTCACCGAGTCTTCATTTTTTGGAAACGGTCCATGACATCTTCATCGGAAATTTGTAGAAACATATCCTTCTCAATAAAGGTAACCAAACTATCATTTAATAGTTGGTCTCCCATACTATTCCGCAACTTATTTTTTACATATGTCATTCCGGAAAACACTCTTTCCACACTTGCAGTAGCCACTGGGAGAATCAACATCAACTTGATCAACAAATAAATTGCTTGATAAGTAATATGTTTTTTTTGTCTCGACAAGCTTCATTGAAAGAGTACTAATATCATGCAAATCCTGAAACCTAACATCACTTCGCATATCTTCAATGAATACGTCAAGTTGACATTCAAGAGCCATCAAATCAACAACTTTAAACTCAGAGGGATAAAATGTGGCAAGTTTGAGTACTTTTTTCTTATCAAAAGAAGAGAAACCATCTTTGGGGCTTAAGCTCGACATGCATATAAGTAACTCTGTATTGACCTCATCAAATCGTTCATTGAGTTCTTTGAGTTGCAAATCAATTACTGCATTCAGAATTTCAAATCGAAAATGTTGAAGGTTCGTACCTTGTTTAACACAACGTCTTGATCTTCCTCGTGGAATATAAGGAGCATCCATTTTGGGAACGTCAATGTCATACTTAGTGCAATATAAAGTGACCTTGTCCAAGAGAGGTTCCCATCCATCATCTCTTGTCTTTTGCAACAACTTCTTTGTTAACGAAACCAGAGACATAGCATTGACAATATCCTAATCTTTTCTTTGCAAAGCACTACACAAATCATTAGAGTAACCAAACACAATTTCCATCAAGTGTACCATAAAAATAAAATTGAATGCCTCAATTGAGTACATAGTTGATTGGGCTTTTATCCTATCCTCCGAAGTTGCAGCAGTCGTCCCAATAGTCTCATGTACATCAATAATTGTAGGAAATAGGTGGATAACATTCAAAAGAGTTTTATAATGAGATCCCCAACGAGTATCACCTGGCCTCTTCAAACCAAGTTCTTGATTCAAACCCGATCCACTCTCAAGTTCTCCTATTTTCAAGGCTTCAGCAACTTTTTCAGCTTGACTTTCTCGGATCATGTCTCTCCGCTTACAAGAAACTCCAATAACATTTAACAAATTTGCAAGTGTCTCAAAAAGCCAACCACAATCATTGATATTTTTTGCAATGACAAGAAGTGTTAATTGAAGTTGATGAGCAAAACAGTGAACATAGTATGCACATGGAGTATCCTTCATAATCAATGTCTTAAGACCATTTATCTCACCTTTCATGTTGCTAGCCCCATCATACCCTTGCCCTCGAATTTTAGATGGACTTAATGAATGTTCAACAAGCAAAGACATAATTGCACTTTTAAGTGTCAACGAAGTAGTATCACCAACATGTACAAGTCCAAGAAATCGCTCCACCACCATTCCTCTTTTATCATCAACATAACGCAAACAAAGAGCTAATTGTTCTTTATGAGATATATCACTTGACTCATCAGCTAGTATACCAAAGTAGCCATCACCAAGTTCTTCAATAATACGTTTAGTTGTTTCTTTAGCACAACAACTAATGATATCTTTTTGAATTGTGGGTGATGTCATTTGACTATTTCCTGGAGCATTTTCAAGAACAACTTTTCCAACATCCTCTTTATGTCCTGCTAGCCATTTCAAAAGCTCAAGAAAATTTCCCCTATTAATTGATTTTTTGCTTTCATCATGTCCACGACATGCCAACCCTTGTAGTAAGAGAAACCTCAAACAAGAAAGTGAAGCCCTCAGACGAGATTCATACTCACTACGAATCACATCACTTGCATTATCGAAAGTATGCACAATAGATTTTTTTTAGTCTCTTAAATTCACATATTTCTCGTAAGCAAGATTATGAGAACTTTTAACACCACCAACATGCTTGTCAAACCTATGAGGTTTATTCCATGACCTAAATCCTTCACTAATAAAAGCATCTCCCCCCGCACTACTATCAACTTCATTCTTGAATAAATAACAAACAAAGCAAAATGCCGCATCTTTCTCAATACTATATTCAAGTCAATCATATTTATTGAACCAAATGACACTAAATCGACGCATACCTCCAAGGTCTTTTTGAGGAAAGTGGTGAGTTTTGGGTTGACAAGGCCCTTTAAGAATGTATGCTCTTCTCACAATATTTCTTTTATTTGGAAGATAAGCCATCAACATCATATAAATCT